>JAQFZL010000380.1:0-16759 GCA_034695685.1 Galumna lanceata
AACTGATAGGATCAAAGCGCGGGTTTTTTTTTATTCATATACAGTTTGTCCTCGAATTAAACATATTTTCGGTGATTGTAAAATTACCTGGTTAAATCGAATTCTGGTTATATCGAGACTATAGGTAAAGCAATGTTAAAATTTAATGTTTGTAGGTGTTCATTACTATTTGCTTAATTCAGTTATTTTTGTGATGATTTTGAACTTTTAAAACAATTTTGATGATTTTCTCTCTAATTTTTCAAAAATTATATCAAACTTAGAGAAACTGACATTTTGTGTTATATTCAAGTCTTAATCACTAGTCTTATATAAAAAAGTGGAAAAAGAATAAGTTAATTAGAGGTTATTTTATAATTGTTCTTATCAATTATCAAATTAAATTTAATAATTAGTCATAATAAATTTATTCAGTTGAAAATCATAAAATTTAAACATTTTATTCAAGCATTTCTGGTTGAATCGAATAGGTTTTTTATTGATAGTTCGAGAATTTTTTCTGTTTATATCGAGGTTCTGGTTATATTGAGATGGTTAAATCGAGAACACTTTACATAATTAATGCCATAGGAAAAGACGGTGCTTCAATTAACCCTGATTATATCGAGGTTCTGGTCAAATCGAGAATGATAAATCGAGGATATACTGTATAAGAAATGGTTCAGGTTGCTACCTCGAGTTTGGGGTATATGGTGAAGTTCTTTGTTTTTTGGCCTAAGGAGGCCTATGGATTTTAGGGTAAGATATTCTGAAAAAATTAAAAAAACGATGAATATGACAAATAACATGGTTTTCCGATGTTTCATTTTTTATTAAATATGAATGGATTAGTTTTGATCAGATAACTTTGTTTTTAGTAATATTTTTAGTTATTTCAGCCATTTCTGCAATTTATCAAGTAAAAAAGAAGTTTTTTACAGTTTAAAAATGTATAATAGCATGAAAATGCCATTTTTAACCTTAAATCTTTTAAATAACTAAATAAAAATTTATTCATTTACTTAATTTGTAAACATTGATTTAAAATTTTTTCGCTAAAATTTTAAGAAAATAGACCCGAATTTTTGCTCAGGCTTAATGGGGGATCATCTTAAGCATGTAAGACCAGGATGGGATAATTTGTCAATTTTTCTGTCTCAGGGAATATTCATCATATAAATATATATATTAATATTTTTAATAAAATTGTTTTATTTTATTTTCAATTATAGTTACAATCACTCATCAAATCAAGTAAACACTTCTGAAAACAAGATATGAATAAATATTAACAAATTTTATATTTTTACTAAACTATTCATTTTGAGATAAATGGGCAAAATGCACGGCTGATGTCAAGGTCTTTAACCATTTCAGGTTATTCAAAATAATTTAAAATTATAGTTTTTTATAACCGATGGTTTTAATTATTGTGGAATTGAAACCAAGAGCGGATAAAATTTATTCAAAAAATATAGTAAAGTATTGTAGTTTATTTATAAAATAAAATTTAACTCTTAATTTATTTAAATGAAATTCAAGGAATTTCTTCTTTTTAACAAATAATTATTAAATTTAACTATATTTAAATGAAACGTCAATTTTAAAAATTTAATTTAAATAAGATTAATACATTATTAGATGTTATTAAACAATAAGTTTTGTAAAAATATATGAAAAGAATATTCGAAAATTGAAAGACAAGATATCATTTTTTAAGAGAATAAATAATTTTCACTTGTTTTATAAACAAGTCAAAATTAATTAGAAATTTTCCCTATGAATGTCAAGTATTTGTAAATTTTGATTTGATCACCCGAGTACGTAATGAGTTCAGTAAATAAGATCGGTGCTATGAATTTAATCAACCAAAGTTATTTGTTAACACAACTGAAAAGCCTCCTATTAAAATGAACAAACCATGCTTATGCTTTTGTGAAATAGTTTTATGAAAATATAAATGAAACAAATCTTATTTGATTATAAAATTTAAATTATATCTATATACAACACCAAAAACGGAATGTATCATGCAAAAATGAGATCACTTTTGAACAATAAATTATGTTGTTCTGCAATAAAGTTATTTATAAATAAACTATAATTCATAATTATTCTTTCTTATTTTTAGTTTAATTGAAATCCATTAAAATTATCAATCTATGATATTGAATAACTATTTACTCTATTTCATTCATTGAAATTGTTATTAATAATATTTTTTGTTTGTTCAAGAAATCTCAACATGTTTTAAAATGAAAAGAATTGATCAATATTTTTTTAGGTATAATTTCAATATCATGACAAATATGTCTTACCTCAACATAACAAACTCATACCTAGTTAACTTTTTTTTTAAGAATTAACCAAAAACATGAATTTAACATTAATTTACCATCAAATTAGCAATTAATATCTTAAATGGATTCATTAGTTAACTCATTTGATAAATTATTGAAATGAGTAAAATTAATATTACAAAAATTAGATTTGGCTCAGAAATCATGAAATTGCTTTATTGACAATAAATAATTGTACTCGTTAGTTGATTCAACTCAACTAGTAAATGATTGAAATTGGAAAAAGTATGCTTAAACATTTTGTTTTAAGATTTTAATATGAGAAAAAATATATTAATGTCTCATTAACTGATTCATTCTCTTAAACTAATATAATAAAAATTGATAAAACTGAAATGATAAAAAAGGATAAAATACAGTTATTAAGCAAATAAGTGAATTCAACAAATGCCTAAAATTTTAATAAAATATAAAAAAATTTTAATTTAGCAAAAATTTTTTACAAACATAATATTTATAAATTATAAGTTATAATATGAAATAGCCAATAAGGAGGGGGTATTTCCGGAATAGATTAACATGTTAAATTCTTAATTATTTTCTTTTAAAAGGAATAGAATTTTTAGTGTATTTTCTTCTAGGCTGTAAATACTGTCGTTAAGTGTTTGTAGTGAAGCGATGAGTCGGATATAAATGGTTTAAGGCTCTATTCCGTCTGATGAGAATTGTGAATTGCCATGGACATTTTTACTATAGTTAAATTTAATATTCAGTTTGATAGCATTGAAAGATGAAGAAATTGAAATAATCAAACAATTATACAAATAAGTCAATAGAAGTGAGCAAGTTTAAACCTTTATATTTGTTTATTTTCAAAATAATATTAATGAAATGAAAAAATGATTTTACCATCAGTTTACTTACTATTTGTGAATTGAGTTTTGAACTCTCGTATATTTCTCAAATAACAACAAATATATGATTCAATATAACTAAAGTTTATTCGTAAACTATATGTCATTTTTCATTGAATATTTGAACAACAATTTGTATTTAATCATTAGTTCAATTTCCTATTCTTTTTAAGCATTAAATCTAGAATTTTTAAATAATCATAGTTAAAATGTCCATGGCCATTCGCAGCTAAAATTTTAATTTGTAATTCTAGACACTTGGATCTTTAAAATAAGACCAAGCTCATTTTTCTACGAATTTCTAATCAGGCTGTTCTCCTTTGGCTCAACATTTTTTTTGGCTAAATTTTTACTCTTTTCATAAATAAAAACAACTAAATTATAACTTAAAACCAATTATTAAAAAAGTTTTTTCAGTCATAATAAGTCATAATTATTGCGAGTCTTAATGATAGATATTTTAATATTTTTATCAATAATTATAAATTTAAATTTATTTCACTAAAAGTTTATTGTTATTTAAGTTTTAGCCTTTTTTTTTTAAGATTTTTGTCTCAAATGCACTAAATTTGATTTAAAATGTGCTTAAAATTACCTATAAATATCTTTACTAATTATTATTTGTTTATTTCAATTCACATTTCAATTTACAGTCAAACCTCCAAATAATGGGATCTCTTTATATTGATATCTATGATTAATTAATACCCATTTAGTGTCCGAATCCCTCTCCGGTTCTTAACTAAACCTTTCTTTAATGAAAATTTCTTATTTTAGTGACTCGGGTTCTAAGCTGTTCACTATTGAGAGGTTCACTGTATTGTCGAAATCAAGAAACAATTTTTAATTTCTTAAATGTCAAACATTTCACGATTTGATATTTATTTGTTAATCGATTCTCTTTTTTTAATAAATGAGTAATTTATTGACAATTAATATAAACCGAAGATTTATTGTTTTTAATACATTTCTTCAACAAAAACCTTTTCTGTAGAATTCATCGAATATTTTCTTATTTAAAGTAATTTTATTTATAAATTATTAAATTAATAGAAGTGACGCTCAAATGGTGGATAAAAGAGAAAAATGCAGAAATAATATCACAATATTTGATATTTATGTCCAATAATTCAAATGCCATAAATGATAACAATTTAAAACCGGTGGGATGTGTGGATGCAATGGAACTGCCGATGGCGTGTACGCTCTCAAACCTTTCATCTGGAAGTTATAATTTTTTTATTAGAGCCAAAGACAAGTCTAATAGAGTCGGGCCCTCCAGTAATGTTAAATCACTTTCTATATAATAATTGATACAAAATTTTGTAATTTAAGTAATTTTAAAATTTAATCAATTGTTTGTTCTATTTATTAGTGAATTATAATAATTCATAAAATAATTGTTTATTTATTTGTAAACGAAAAAAATGATTGTTTTATACAATGATTTTGCTTTCAATCAAATCATATTTGTCTTAAATTTTGTTTATATTTAAATTTTAAGTCAAGTTTTCCGAAATTTCTTTATTTTCAGTGTTATTGTAATTCTTGTTATGTCGTTGACCGCCGCGATGTCGGCCACGACTTCTTTTATTTGTTTGACAAAAGGATGAGTTCTCGCAATCAATTGTCACATTAGAAGTGTTTGAATCCATATTTTCATTAGACGTCGACATATGTCCCAAATTCACTGCCGTTTGTCTGAAAATTTTCTTAGTTTTAGTTTTATTGGCGATATTTGGCGGAACTCCAGTCAATAATTTGGAAACGTTTCCAATAGCTTTTGTTCGGCCCTCTCGGAACACAAGTCGAGTTCCGATGTGTAAATATTCTGGATTTTTAATGAACCGGAAGTGAACCGTTGCCTTATCTCCTGTTCGTAAGCACTGTCTAGACATCGATAGAATGGATGCCGTCTGACGAATGCTTCCGCAGTGGACTTCAAAATATTCAATTAAATTATGGTATTTATTATACTATTATTTATTTATAAGACTAACCCATTGCCTGATATCTGGGGCTGATAGTAGTCGGATGGTGTAATACTAAGATCTCGCCCTCAAACTCCCAGTAGGCCTGAGGATTAAGACTTGGCGCTAACATTACCATTCCTTTCCTTATGTCTGATCTCCTCATCTATTGTTTAGAAAATGTATTAATTGATTTCAAAACAAATTGAATACTTTTTTAAGAGCAAAAGAGGCCGTCTGTCCACTCCTGACTTCTTTAACCGGCATTCGTTTCCGATGAATAGATTTGATAGCAATCGGCGAGAAATGACCCAAAGAGTCGGGTCCGAGATATAAGACATCATTTAGTTTTATTATACCTTTCATTGTTAGACCTGAGACCACAGTTCCGACGCCCTAAAGACAACAAATCAATGGACGAAAAACATTGAAAAGCAATACCGGAACAGAATAAGTGTCGTCGATCTGGAATTCTGCCGCTTCGCTGTCGTGATTTGCTGTTCGAGGTATTAGTAGATTAAGAAATAGACGCAATAATTGAAGATTAGTTCCGTTGACATTCGATACTTGAAAAATAGGACACAAGCGTTCGGTCGCAAAGTTTGTGGCAGCGATTACTACATCGTCTTCACTCTGAACCATAACTGGGATTTTTCGACAACCGGGAGATTTTAGAACTCTTTGCAACAATTTTAGGGTATTTAGCAAAACATTTTGTGGACACATATCTATTTTGGTAACGACCACAAAGACGGGGACACTCAGTGCCAGCGCTAATCCCAAATGCTTTAAGCAAATTGTCATTTAAGTGAAATCAATATTTTATAAACTAATACCTCTTTAGTCATTCCAACGATACCGGCATTGGCGCCAACCATAAGCATTGTGTAGTCGGGCGCGTGTCCTGTCATTCCTGATGTAATACAATTCAATCAAATTATTAATCAGTGAAAGGAAAGAATAGACAACCAAAGATAGTAGTCTTAAGGTATCGTTCGTGTCCGGCCAAATCTATGAAAGTGATCACTTTGGAGGCGGCCTCACAGATCTTAACCCAATCGAGATGTCCTCCGTGTGCGTCCGGTTTGTTCACTACATTTCCTTTACTATCGAATCCAAGGATATCATTACCGACACTTGACGTCCGCCCTATTAATGACTATCTTATTATAAATGGTTGATAAAGTGAGTCAAACCGGATTCCATTTCATGTTTGTGTCTGAAGAGTCGCTGTCGGGCGAGTCCGCGCCCATTATCCAGTTCTCCGTGAGTGAGAACACCCAATAGAGTACTTTTGCCGGCGTCCACATTACCGACGACTGCGACTCTTATTTCCTGAAAATCGTTTTGTTTGGCGCGTTTGCGGATCAAATACTCGGCCACATATCCGACCCCAGAATCACCTTTTTTTCGCCTCAAAAGAAGACAATCGGAATCCAATTTATCTGAAAGTCTGCACAGATTTGCGATCGAAGCGTTCAAATCGTCTTCATTGAGACCACTCTCTCCCGACTCTGACATCAAAATCATAGAAAACATTTGAATAAATTACAGGTTTATTACCAGATATTCCGACTTCATATATGGTTTCTCCCGTTTCCGATACTTTACTTTTCAAATATTTGGTTAAATGATTGAGTATTTCTTCGGATGGATTGACTAAACAGTTCTATTTCATCGACAATCAAATGAAAATCATTCCTCAGTAAAAGCCTTACCTTTTGGAACAAATCTGAAGATTGTTTATCACTGGTTTGGATGTGATTTGGATTTGTTTGTTGTGATTCAACAGCTGTTCTGATATTATCTTTAATAAAAAGTTCTGAAATCATATTAGTTTCGACCGACAATTGATTCACGTCTGCAGACATTTTTTTTCTTATTAAAGTCAATGCAATTGAAATTAGTTTTGATCTAAAATTTACATTTCATTCAATTTTATATCAAATTCAACGAAAAATTGTCGTCAAATCCAAGGACTGACAACTGATGCAATTAATTGTATTTTTAGATCAGAAAGACGTGGATATTATCCAAAAAATTGTATTCAAAAATAAATTATGTCTTAATTTATAGTAAACTCAAACCAAAATTTTTAATTTTCTCTACGCTTTTAATTCACTAAATAAAGACGAAATAAATCATTACTTTTGAATAACAAATGATTTCAATTAAATAAAAATTTAAATTTTAGTTTAATTTTTAATTTTGAGATAAGTTTTAAACAATTTATTAAATATAAATTAAAGTCAAAAGTGTTGTATTAGTTTAGTGTTGTTTATATGAGCCCTAACTGTCATTATTGTGAAAACATGTGATGAAATCAAATGAAATGTTTTTGTTTATAGATATTGTCGTTAAGCGATAATATTTTTATCGATTTATTAATTCATTTATTTGTAAATTAAAATTTGATATTAAAATGGATTTCTCTAACTTTAATTTGAAACAATTGGAAACAAATCGATCCGAAAGTCTTGAGTTGTCTGACAATGATTTAGAGGACGAATTGGAGGCCATTCTTAGCGGAAAATCAGTTGGTCTTAAGAACAAACAAACGACAATATCTTCAAATCCAAAGAGAGTTAAACAAAATGAGACAAAACTGAGTAATAGTCAAACAACGAACAAAAAATTGGATAAAACTAAAGAAAATGATTGTAAAACACTTTTATTTATTCAGTCTTTTGTCGTTTAATTAATTTTTTGTTAAATAAATTTATTTTTAAGTCATTTCCGATGATTTGCTTAATATCGACAAATTGGGAATTATTGAAGATTTTAATGACAACGATATCGACGAAGACATCGATGAAAATGACGAAGAATTACTGGTATTATATTTATGTTATTTAAATATATTATTAACTTTTAATTCAAAGAAAATTAATTAATTTCGAGTGTTTTTCAAGTCTGAGATCAGTGCCATCGCATCGAAATCGACCACAAGAGTCACGAAAGGGAATGAATTCGAAACACCAAAAGTTAAGAGTGAAGACCAAAAGAGTCCAACAAAAGACAATAAAAGTCATGCAATAGAAGTGTCAGATATCGCCCCTAAAATTGGGAATAAAACTCAAAAATTTATTCCACAAAAAAGTTCAGAAGAATTACATTCTTTTGTCACAAATATTCCCAAATCTAATGAAAGCCTCAAAATTTCTGATCCTTTAATTGAATCGAATAAAGGGATCACAAGAAGTAAATTAACTAATGATAAGACAGAAATTCCAGGACTTAATAATCTAAAAGATCAGTATAAAAGAGCGGCACAAATGGCTAACTCTAGCGGTCAGAAAACAAATGCATTATCTTATCTCAAAACAGCAAAGGTTTGTATTGAATGAAATGAAAAACAATTTTAACATAAATTTATTTATAGAAAATTGAAATAATAGTTAAAGCGTTAGAAGGGGGACAAACTGTAGATCTGAGTGAAATGCCTCCTCCGCCCACATTTCAGGACACAAACAATTCAAATAAATCCCCTCAACTTATTGTAGAGAATGAGTCCTCAGTTCATACAAATAATCAAAATTTAGTTGAAATGGATGTCGAAAATATAGAGTTGACGACAGAAGACGCACAAAAGTTCTTCAACGCTCCGCCGCCGCCAAACACTGTTATGGAAGCGTTGGAACAGAGACTAACAAAATTCAAGTCAACGTTAGAACTCGCAAATCAAGAAAATAATACATCAAAAGTGAGACGTTTGGGTCGAATCATAAAACAATATGAAAATGCTATTAAAGACGTGAAAAAAGGCAAAACTCTTGATTTTGATGAACTGCCAACTCCTCCCGGTTTGTAGTTTACAATTATTTTTTATAACAATTAAGTTTTTTAAACTATCATTACTTTATTATTCATAGTTTAGACACACTTTTTATTTTCACCCTTTACAGTGTAAAGTTGACTTGCTCAATTTATCATTAACAATTTAATCGAAATCATTTGCAATTTTATAGTAATTATTAATTACTAATTAATAATTATTGATAGCCTTTGGTCAGTGCTTAACATGAAAATAGATAGTTGACCATGGTATGACCATGGTATGTTTATATAAAGAGTTAAACATTCATTAGTTAATCTATTATTAAAGGGTTTATATTTTAATTGAACTTGATACAATTGAAACAACGTATAGAAGAAATTAAATATTTAATCCAAAAGAGTTTCGACTTTAAATATTTTAATTTAAAATTTATGTTTAGTTAAGTAACATTATCTTGGACATTATCTTGGAAATTTCAAAAACATTATGTTGAAATTAGTCCAAATAATAATAAACTTTTAATAATTGAATTTTCATGAACTTTATACTAAAGAGCTTTGTAATGCTCTTTGTTTTGTAATGCTATGAATAATTAATGATTTATTGAAGTAACCTGGTCAATTCTCAAACTTTTCATCTCAAGTGAACTTGATAAATTGTTCATTGACCTCCTCTGATTAAATCTTTAAAATTATTAAAGGGTATTATTTTCAAATGAACTTGGTAATTATATTTGAGAATAAAAGTTTAAAGATACGTTTTGCTACTTTTTTACTCCACTATAAACTCTTTAACTTATAAATTGAGACAATTATTAATAAATTACAAAATCACATCTCATTTCATAGTATTGTTAAGAACTTATTACTTTTGGCCAAATATAAGTCATTACTATTTTAATAAATAATTAAAACATGTTTTCAAAAATATTGTCTTTATTTCTAACAATAGAAGTGATTATATGCTAACAATAAGTAATTTCTTTCAATTAAGGTTTTGGACCCATTCCTGTCCCAAATCAGAGCAAAACTTCGAAAGTAGAAAACACTATTCAAGTGAAGTCCGAACCCATTAAATCTCCAAAACCTAAATTAGAGTCAATCGGTTCTGAAAAGACTACAGAACTTCCAAAAGTAGCTCAAACTTCACCGAAAGCAACAAAAACTGAAAACACAGTAACCCCTCCTAAGAGTGAAAGACCACTATTAAAAAGGGCGTCCTCTTCAGCCAATAAACAACTTAACTATCTATTGGAGAGACAGGCTCTGTTCAAAGAGGCTGCCCTCGAGTCCAAGAAAAATGGTGATATACAACAAGCAAAAGAATACCTTCGATTATCCAAAGGCTTCGATCCATTGATTGAGGCCACACGAAATGGTTTACCAATCGATGCCACTTCAATCCCTACTCCACCACAACTTAACGATGATTTCGTTGTTGTTTCAAAACCACAATTTTCTGAATCAGAAAATTTAGAGATCGAAGAGATGTTCAGAAAAATTCAAATCGAATTACAGAATCAAATCGAAGTATTCATTAATTTTTTCAAATTTATTTCGTTTATTAATATTTTACAAAACTTTGTGACCAACAGATGTGTAAACGAAATAAAGAATATTTCTTACAATTGGGTGACATATCGACGTCTTCTAAGTTTGAGAAATATGCGGTCGACAGTCGCAAAGACTTGGATTTGTTGGAAATTCGTTGGAAAAATGGACATAAACTGCCGAATATTAAGTACGAAACGCGCACTTTCTCTGTCGTTATTTGCAATACAGAAGTCAGTACTAATGAAATATCGGTAGAAGTGGTTAAAGCTCTCGACATTCCCGGCAAACCAGATATTGATCCTTATGTTAGACTTGAGTTTCCATTCCCTAATGTAAGTGTTCTTAATGTGAATGCGTTGCAACTGATTTGTTGCAAATGTTCAAAAAAACAGGATAACCATCAAACAGCGCGAACTAAAACTGTTAAGAACAGTCAAAATCCAGGTTTGGATTATTTTGAAATCAAATTTCTTTAAGTATTTTTCTTTTAAGTATTCAACCAAACGTTTAAATTCGAAATCGACCGAAAATCTCGACAATTGCCCAGAATTTTCAAAAGACATCCCTTAAAATTAGAAGTTATGTCTAAAGGGTTCGTTATATTGTCTTAAATTAATTTTCAATTAATATCTTTAAAAAATTCAGAGGATTTTTGCGAAGCGATTCACTAATCGGAACGGCTCTCATAAAACTAAATGATTTCGAAAACAAGTGTACTATTCATGAATGCTATCAATTAGTTGAGGGCCGGAAAGTGGTTGGCGGCAGAATTGAGGCAAAAGTTAGGATTAGAGAACCTCTTCTCTCAAAACAAGTAGAAGAAGTCAAAGAAAAATGGATTTCATTCGTTTAATTGAATTAATTGCTACGCATTTATATCTACTGATATAAACCTGTGTTTAATTCTATCACTAAACGGTAATTCAAATATTTTTATTTATTACATATATTAACAAATTTTGTAAATTTGACAAAAAATTGAATAAAAAACAAAAATCATACTTCAGTTGGACTTAAATCCAAGTCATCCTCAGTTTCGGCTAATTTTATTGTCAGTGGTTTCGATTTGATTTCATCTAATGAGTGCTCACTTCTCCCAATCTATTATTAAAAATATTTTACAATTTTTTTATTAATTAATCAAAAACCTGAGGACTTTCTAAAGCTGTCATTTCATCAATAAGTAGATCATTATTGAGATTTTGGGTCATTCCTTCCATTTCAGAGTTTGATTCGTTTTTGTCATCAAATGGAATGAAATAATCAGCGGAATCGTCTTCAGCCCTATTTATTGTGTTATTAGTGCTACTAATAGTAGCGACAGACAAAAGATCTGAATCCATCACTCGCTGTTCGTCGGCGCCATCTCTTAAGCTTATCATATAAGAGGCCGAAGAGACACCAATTGAAAGGGGACTTGAATTTCCAGGAGAATCCTTTAGCATTGATGGCGATATTGTATGCATTCGAAGTGATTGCAATTCTGTTTCGTCAATATTCTTGTCTTCCCTATCGTTCATATAATCGCAATCGTCTTCTTTTTCGTTTGACAAAAGTCTTATCCTTTCCTGAAGCGCAATATTTTCTGTAATTCCCGAAGAGGCTGAAGAAGAAGCACTTTCGCTGTCATCAGCTAAAGGTTTGATTGTCTTTGAATTGGAAACTAACGGCACTCTTGAACGCCATGTTTCGCGTTCCTTAATTTCACTATTGATTACATTACAATCACTTTCGTCAATGTCTTTGTCGGGGGTCACAGGTATACCGGAAACTACTACCTCTTGGGTGGTGGGACTGGCAGTGTTCACACGCGAACGAGAGTTTGGAGCTGACGTCAAGACATTCATATTGTCTGATATTTCAGATCCAGAATTAGTACTGTTTATGTGATTCGACTTTTTGGACTTTTGTTCATTTTTGTGGTATTTTCTGACATTATTAGGAGTTTCGCTATCATTGGAAGTAATTCTATACGAAGAATAGCCATTCGAATGAGTATTCGGACCATTCAGTGCTTCAATTAAAGAAAAGGGTTCATAACCCGGAGGGATGTCTACTAAATCTGTTGAACTGTTTGAAGACATCATTTGGTGATGATTTGCGACTGAATTGGAATTAACAACAAAAGACTTGCGGACGGCTTTCAACTGTAATAACGCTCGAAAGGGAGCTCTACATATGGGACAGTTGTTCGCCTGATAGCGAAGAGAATCCGCACAACCATTACATAAACAAAGATGACGACAGGGAAGGATCAGTGTATCCCTGGCATCACTCATACAAATGACACATTCAGATGAATTGTCTTCCAAATCATCTTCCGGGGGTTGAGAAGAGTCGCCACCGATTGTCTGCGTAATGTTTTTATTTTCGATGCCATATATCTCTTGCAATAAATAAGTCAATCCGTCGACAAATAATTTTTGTTTCAATGGTTTAATTGAATGAGTATTTTCGTTAGTCTTCTCGACCACAGCTATCAAGACGTGTGACTGTCGCGGCTCTTCTCCTTCTTCTGCAAAACATTGAATCACAACTGGAAGTGAAGAACAACTGTCAAACTCTCCTTTTTCGTCAATTGAGCGATACATCAGTTCTTCGTCAGAAAATAACGACGGATTGAAAACATGATTTGATTGACTAAACGATTGATTCGCGCCTTTCTTGAAGTGATACGTCTCTGAACTTAAAGAAGGATTCTTTGGAATATATATTATGCCATTCGGTGTCATCTCTTCAGTGCAGAGATAATGAATAGTTATACAACATTTGACGTCTGTATCGAAGATAAACTCAATGTTATAGGTATTCATTTCTTTGAGAGTCTCTGAATCTGATGGTGTCGTCTCTTTAATATCATCGCAATTGGAAATGATTTTAATAAAACGAAGCGATTCTTTCCTTATGTTTATAAGAGCTCTCAAAGTACGGGTCGGTTCGTGTGGTAGTGGAGCCGAATAAGGGAATGGCGTCGGATGACTCCCCAAAAAGTTTAAATCCATGTTTTCCCCGAATAAATAAGACTCTGGAGAACAGGCCTCAAATCTTTCCCCACCCATAATGAAGTGACTCCCGAAGTAGTGACCACTTTTTGGGGGATAACAGTAAGCATTTGAGCCATTGTTCTCCACTTCTTCGATGCGTCCATTTTGTCTTCCGTTCAACAAATTTCCCATTTTATCGATTCATACAAATAACTGACGAATCGATTAATATTTTAGACAAACAAATGATTAAAATATATTAAATTCATTTTAGTTTTTTTCAAATCAATTAAAACAATTGATTTCAATTTAAATGTTTTTAAGTTTGTTTACATTTTTAGACGTTTTAAGTCAGATGTGATGTCAACAAAAACAACAATTATTTCCATTTATATATAAAGTTATCTTATTTTTAATATTTTAATCCATTAAATGATAATAAGATTATTTTAGAGATAAACTAATTTATTTAAATCCATTTTTTCAATTCATTACTTTTTTAAATTATTTTTAAAAATAGCTTCGATTAGAGTTTATTTATATCGGAGTTAACCTGTATTTTAAAAATAAAGTCTATCCATAGACAGAGGAATGAGTGACTCTTTCATCGATTATGAGCTCCACGTTGTGATCATTTCAACTCATTTAAACCAAACATATCGTTACTCAATAAATGAGTGGAGAAAAACACTGAAGAGTTTTTATAGAGATTTTTCATAAAAAATTAATCAGTTTTTCATTCATTTTCATCTCAATTATTAAAATTTTTGTCAATAACTTTAAGGCCTAATATTTTTTGTTTAAATCTTAATAATTTAGTGAAACAAAACGTTTAAAAGTTTTAATGAAATATATTTAAACGAAACTATGATTTACTGTTAAAGTAATCAATGATATCGTTATGAATGAATGTCTCCAATATTTACCATTTGTTGCAATAAAAGTGTGATTTTGTGAAACCGGCGTTCAGTTAATGAACTTTAATTCTGATTAAATCGTAATTCAGACCACATATGGATTAACCCCTTATTTATATTAAGTCAATATTTTATTCATTTTTATATAAATTTAGGGTAAGAATAGTTTTTAAATTCATTTTTAGTACTTTTTTTTCTTATTTTTTTTCTATCAATAAATAGATAATTGTTTTTATAAAGAAATTAAAGAGAAATCAATTGAAATATGGTTTTGGATTTGGATTTATTTCGCTCAGACAAAGGCGGAGATCCAGAAAGGGTTCGCTCTAATGCTAGGAATAGATTTAAAGACGTTAAAAGTGTGGATCAAGTGATCCATTTGGACAATACGTGGCGTAAAACTCGCCATAATTTGGATCAATTGAATAAAGCGAAGAACAAAATATCTAAAGAATATGGAATTCGTATGAAATCAATGAAAAGTGGTAACAAAGAATCGACTGAAGAGTCGCCACAAAATACTAAATCTTCTGAAAAACAAACGTTTGATTTAAATGATTTGTTGACTAAAATCAATGAAATCAGTGCTGACTATAGTCTCGAAGATCTAAAGAATATGAAACAAGAAGTCGACGAACAGATAATTAAATTAAATGAAAGTCTAAATCAATACGAAACTCAAAGAAATGATATTTTGAGAGAAATCGGAAATTTATTACATCCGGACGTTCCCATCAGTGGTGACGAAGACGAGAATGCAATCGTTAGGACGTGGGGACAATTCATAGATAAGGACCAATTAGATGGTGATTATAAGCTGTTATCTCACGTAGACTTAATTCAAATGATTGGTGGCGTCGACTCTGAACACGGCTCAGACATCGCCGGTTCCCGCGGATACTTCCTAATGGGTCCTTCAATTTGGTTACAACAGGCGCTCATTCAATACGCCCTCAGATTTTTGGCTGATGTCGACTATCAACCACTTTATACACCGTTTTGGATGAGAAAAGGATTAATGAGTTCTGTGGCCCAATTGAGTCAATTCGATGACGAACTCTATAAAATCATTTCAAATAAAGACAGTGAAGACGCAGAAGACAAATATCTTATCGCGACAGCAGAACAACCAATTGCTGCGCTCCACCGAAACGAATGGCTTAATCCTTCAACACTACCCCTAAAATATGCGGGTCTGTCCACTTGTTTCCGTCAAGAGGTTGGAGCTCACGGTCGGGACACTCGCGGCATATTTCGTGTGCATCAGTTCGAAAAGATTGAGCAGTTTGTGATCAGTTCTCCGGCCAAGTCGTGGGACTATTTTCATGAAATGATACAAAACGCCGAAAATTTTTACCAGTCGTTAGGCATTCCCTACCAAATCGTAAATATAGTGTCGGGCGCTCTAAACAACGCGGCGGCGATGAAGTACGACTTAGAGGCCTGGTTTCCCGGCTCTAAAGCATTTCGCGAATTAGTTTCTGTTTCCAATTGCACTGACTATCAGTCCCGTCGACTCCAGATTAGATTCGGTCAAACCAAGAAAATGACGGGTCAGGTCGAGTACGTTCATATGCTTAACGGCACGATGTGTGCCGTCACGCGAGCCATTTGTGTTATCCTTGAAGTTCATCAGAGCTCTGAAGGAATAAGAATTCCTGAACCTCTTAAGCCTTTTATGCCCGAAAAATACAGAGAACTGATTCCTTATATAAACCCTTTGAGCGCTAAATAATACAATTTCTTGTTTTTTTAACAAAATCTTCAGTAAATAAATTTAAATCTAAAATCAATGTTTATTTAATTACAAATTATTATACATTTATTAGTTTTTATTATTGAATTTTATTTAGAAATGGTTTTCAATGGTTTTCACAAACATTTTGAATTAAAATCAAACATTGAAATTGTTTTGCAAATTGAAGTCAAAACTCATTTGTTTTAATTCATATTTAAAAACAAGTTTTGAAAAATATTTTTAATAATTAAATGAGATTTCTTTATAACTTTCATTTCGATTATAGAATCAAAAAAAAGTTTTGGTTTTAATTACTTTAAGTATTGGTTTTAAAAAGTTTTGTCTGATTTTCTTACTCTTGTTTTTTAAAAGAAAGTAAATATAAATTATAAAAATTGATTTCTTATTTATAAGAATTTATGACTTCCGCTCTTATCTTAAAATAAAATTTTATTATAAAAATTCTAATTTTTTCCGACAAATATTTTGAAGCAAAAATTGTCTCAAAATAAATGATAGACGAGTAGACTCTACTAAGACTTCTAAGTAGTCTTAGTTTTCTGCCATAACATCCGGAACACCCCTTTCATCAAACATTATTAATATTTAATAAAATTAGAAATTGA
>JAQFZL010000381.1:0-16758 GCA_034695685.1 Galumna lanceata
ATAATTTCACATTTTATAATTTCACATAGGCTAAATTCTGGTCCCAACTTGGTGAAATTATAGAGAGTTCTCTGTATCAAACAATTGGTCAGTGAAAAGAAGTTCTAAGGTTTGTATCAAAATTAGCTTAAGTATTGTCAGTTTATATCAAGAACTTATTGTATATAAATATTTATTCAGATGATAACAAATTTAGAAATTGAAGACAATCAGTTTGAAATTATTTAATTAATTGATTACTTATTTTAAGCTTATTTTGAACTAATTTCATATTAGTCTCAATCATTTTCGTTATATTTTTGTAATTTTTTTAATTCTTTGAATATTAAAAATTATTTTTCATAAAAACTTTTAAAATTATAATTTTTTTCGGACGAAACTCTTAATAAAGTTTTGAAAAACAATGTTTTGTTTGGCCTTCAGTTTAAGCTCTTATTTTTTGCTTTTATTATGATTTTATAAATAACTGATCAATGTCATTTTCTTCTTTAAATTACATTTAGTTAAGCACTTTTTATATCAATAATTATTTTATGTTTATGTAAAACAATTATAACAAAGTTATTAAATGCATAAATTGTTTAATTAGTAATTAATATTTACTTAATTTAAACAAATTCTAAATTAAATGATTAAATAAATTGATTTAAAAATAAAATTAATTCTTAAAAATGACCTTCAATTCAGTTCAAATCATTATATAATCCTTAAAAAATGATTTTGAATTAAATTAAATTTCAAAATCCAATTAATAATTATTTTATGGAAATGTATAAACTTTTAATCAGTGGTAATAAAATTCTATAAATCACTTAATTTTATAGACTTTACTTTATATAAAATGAGTCAAATTTAAGATATGAGACGATTAAATCAATTATCACACTCTTATCACAAGAAAAGGTCCAATAATTTTGAATATATGAATAAGAAAACTGAAACTTAATATCAAATTAGTTTAGTCTCTGATCTGAATATCTTTGACATAAGAAAAGTTTGAAAAATAACTAAACTTTAATGGAATTCAATTCAAATTCAATATTAAGTGTCAGTTGAGTTGAGTTGGGGTGAGTTTTTCCTTTAATCTTATTTGAAGTTTTTTTTTATTATTTTTTATTATTTTTTATTTTATTTTATTTTTGTTAACCCAATTAAAGTTGAAAATTATCGAGAATTGGAAACGAGTTCTAAATTGAAAGAGTATTTTATTTTTCGCGCATCGAATGAAAGACTCGTTTAACGTATTATTCAATACATAAGCAATTATGACGAGATATACAGTTCAAGGGCGAAGACAGCCCTCATCTGTCGAGTGTAAGCCTCACGTTGGGATCGGCTTCAGTCGACAACAGAACGCCTATGAGTCGAGTCTATTGCTTTTGAAGAACAGTAGTAGTGGTCATAAAGACTATCAAACCATTGGAACAAATGAGAGAATGGCTTCCGGAGGAAAGTTAGACAAGTCTTCTTCGGGCAGCTCTCACTCCATCGGCTCCACTGGTATTCAACTTAAAAAAGAGTTGGGACTCGTCAACGGTGTGGCCATAATTGTTGGAGTGATTGTTGGCAGCGGTATCTTTGTTTCTCCGAGAGGTGTTCTACAAGAAGCGGGTTCTGTGGGTTTGGCATTAGTTGTATGGACATCATGTGGTGTGCTGTCAGGAATTGGTGCTCTATGTTATGCAGAATTGGGAACTTCTATTCCTAAGTCTGGAGGCGATTATGCGTACATCAAAGAGGCGTTCGGCCCTTTGCCAGCCTTTCTGTCAGTACTTTTCCTTTACGTTAAGTTTCGATGACTTTACAAAACTTTTGAAACTTTTATTAAACAAAATATTGAAAAAAACTCACTATTTTTCAATTAATTTATTCAACAGTTTTCTATGGGTTGCGTTACTCATAATAATGCCGACGGGTAACGCCATCGCAGCCCTAACTTTTGCCAATTATATTCTTCAGCCGTTATTCCCTTCCTGTACTCCTCCGGCAAACGCCGTCAGATTAATTGCAGCGATAGTCATATGTAAGTCATGTGAATAACAGTCTCATTCCTTTAACATACATTACTTATATGTATAATAATAAATGTGTAGGTTTACTAACATTTGTCAACTGTTATAATGTCAAGTGGGCGACAAAAGTGCAAGATATCTTTACATTTGCTAAAATCCTAGCACTCCTTGTAATTATTCTGTTCGGTGCCATACATTTATTCCAAGGAAATGTTGAGAATTTGAGTTATCCCGAGTCATTTGATGGCACCTCCACATCACCAGGGCACATTGCACTCTCATTCTATTCTGGCCTATTTTCCTACGCTGGTTGGTATGTATAAGCTTTGATACTTTAGTAATCCATTTATTTCAATGTCTTTCACATTAAATAAAAACTAATAAATGAGTTCAACAAACTTTTAGTGAATAAACTTTTGGTAATTTCAGGAATTATTTGAATTTTGTGACCGAAGAATTAAAGGACCCGTATAGGAACCTTCCCCGAGCCATTTATATATCACTACCACTCGTAACAATCATTTATTTATTGGCAAACGTCGCATATTTCGCGGTTTTGACGCCCGACGATATGCTAACATCGAATGCTGTGGCCGTCACTTTCGGGGAAAAAGTTCTCGGATGGTTTCAATGGGTTATGCCGTTATCGGTCGCACTCTCAACATTTGGTGGACTCAATGGCGGTATATTTGCCTCATCCCGACTAATGTTTGTGGGGGCGCGAGGGGGTCACCTCCCGGCCAGTCTCTCAATGATTAACTTGAAATACTTCACTCCAATGCCGAGTCTCATCTTTTTAGTGAGTCTTTCATTGAAATCAAGTGAATATTAAATATTTATATAACACTCTTTGACTTAATTTTAGGGCATTTTATCTCTACTATATTTGACGACAACTCAAGTATATGTTCTCATAAACTATACGGCATTTATAGAGTCAATGGCAGTGACGGCATCGGTGGCCGCCCTTTTGTGGCTTAGAGTAAAACAGCCAAATTTAAAGCGTCCCATTCGTGTGAATCTGTTGCTGCCGATAGTGTTTTTTGTGACTTGTGCATTCCTGGTACTTCTTCCATTCTATGTCAGCCCATTTGAAACGGGTGTCGGGGCTCTCATCACATTCACTGGTATTCCTGTATATATGGTTACTATTTATTGGAAATCAAAACCAGAAGTCTATAATAGATTTATAAGTAAGACATTAAATCTGAAACTTTTCTCAAATAACTTATACTTAATGTTGATATTTAATATTTAGGGTCATTTACACGAAAAGTTCAACAAATAATGTATAGCAGTCGACAGGACCGCACAACTGATTAAAACAATTGAAAACATAATTAAAAAATGGATAAAAAAATTTGAAGGATTTTCTCATTCAAAAAGTGGTTGAGGTTTACAGACAGCGAAAAACAATTGTCTTTCGAATGTCTTCACACAATTAGATGGAAATAAATAGAAATTACAGATAAGGAATCGCCAGAAATGTGATGATTGAGTGCTGTTTTACTAAACGGAAGTGTAATTCCATAACGAAATGTTTTACAATTTTGATCAAAAAAATCTCGTTTTTCTAGTGATATATAAAATACATAAAAAATACAATTTTTGATTGATTGCTCTCTAATACTAACTATAAATATCTTGTTATTACTTTTTTCTAATCAAATTTATTCATATTTTCTGTAATTTATTTTTTGATTCAAAATTGATTTTTATGTCTAACTTTTTACTCATATTTAATGTTATTTCATTGCATTTATAAAAAAGAAATTTTTAAGTTTTTAAAGATTTTCAAATCTATTTAATGTTTGACTATATTTTTGAGCAAGCAGGTTATTTATTTTGTAAATTATCAAGTTCAAAATAAATGAAAAGTATAATAATTCTAAATAACTTTTTAGCCAAATAATTGGTATTTTAGAATTTAAGACTTTGTTAAGTGAAAGTCATTTAATGATTTAGATTTCAAAGTTTGACATTTAATCAAAAGATGTTTATATATATATATTCAATATATATATATATTGAGAAAAACAAATGTTAATTACTTTTATATAACAATTAAAACGGATATACACTTCAGGAATAATAGTCATTAAGTTTGAAGGCTTTACCAGTTGTGCGACATTTAGTTATTTATTTAAATCCGACACAAATTCAAAACAACAAAAAAAATGACAAAATATATACATAAATATGTATTTAATTCTGAAGAGAATCACTTTTTTTTGAATTCTTATTCATTGATAACTGGTTTTGAGTTTATTTTATATCTTTCTTATCATAAATTGAATCAAATTTCAAACATTTAATAGAATATAGAATTGCATTAAAAAAAATTATTGGAGTTTACATAAAATTATTTTGTCATAAGTTATATCCAGATCTGGAAATGTAATGTAACTAACCTAGTACATTTCTCAAGCATATAACGATTATATGAAAAACAAAATTTAAAAAATTAATAAAAGAATTTTGATTATATTTTAATGAAATGTTTGGCATAACATCCGGTTAATGACAGCAATCAATAATTTGGATTTAAATATTTGAATGGAGATCGATGTACTTGCTAAAATAAGTCATGTCTAAAAATGGTAAATTTATCAAATTATTTCTCAAAACATAAATATTATTTCTTTGACTTTGAATTACTTCAAAATATGAATAATAGGTTTGAATTTATGGAATGTCTTAGTTTTAAATTAAAAAGTTTTATATTAAGAACAGATGAAAAATGCACTCAAACATAATTGCCAAGTTTATTTAAAGACTATACCCTCTTAAAAATTAAACACTAAATATTTTCACCTCTTCTTTATGTAGTATCATGGTCAATTTCTAATACCTTTTACTAGTTAATGACTAATAGTTATAATCTGAGATGGCAAATAGGGGGGTATTCCAAAATACCCCCTAGAATGAGCGCTCGAACAATAGAAATGGGCGTGGTTTTCGAAATACCACCCTATGACCGAAAAATAGGGAAAATACCCCTTCTAGAATCGAAACCTTTTGTCATCTCATGTTATAATTAACGTTTAAATGTAGGAAAATATTTTATTACTCATATAAACGACAATAAACACTGAATTTTGACACTATTTATAGGTTAAATATTTACTTGTTCATATTTTCTAGCCCAATTTATATGGACGCCTCTTCTTAATTATAGCGATTAATCATTTGTTTGGGAAATACTTTTGATTTTTTAAAACTTTAATTAAAAGTTTTATTTGAAGTTTTAATAAATTCAGATTTACATGTATTTTGAAGAATTTGAGTCTTAAATTAAGACTTAATCTATAATTGACTAAAAAATAGTCGAAATAAACAATAATTGATTGAATGAATTATAGATTAAATTTAATTTAATTTCTCAAAGTTTGTAACGAAATAAACTTTTTTTATGGTTTTTTTGTGATGAGAGGCGAGACTGAAATGCAGTGAAGTTTATCTAACATTAGATGTCATTCACAGTCAGTAAAAGCGCTAAAAATATCAAATGTTTTGTGTTTTGATTGATTTGAATAAATGATAAATAAATTACATTTAATTTAACTATTTTTTATCACCACTTCTTATGTGAGAAAAGTATTGAAAATGTCGTCTGAATTTAATATTCATAACGATGTCAACCAATTAATGAAACTCTTGGAGTAATTCATTTGAATAACTGTTAAGTTGTGATGATTTTCAATATTTTCTTATTGTCTTAGAATTGAAGAGAATGTTAGCGAAGGTCTGACAGCGGATGCCATCACTGAAAATCTGGTCCGAAGTGTGGATCAGCCCTCCAAAACTCGTGGAGCAAAAAACACTTTTGTTAAAAAATTGGAGGTTTTATCTGATCCCGACTTCAAAAACAAATACGAAGACTTGAAAATCCATAAGTATTTTGAAAATTGTCTGAAATTTTTTTAAAATTTATTACTTAATATTAAAAGTGTCATTGAATTGGATCCGTTGGTCCACTTATTGGCCCGAATCAACGACGAGAACAAAGTATATACCATTTGTTTTTATTTATTTCATATTTTTATTAAATTTTAGATAAAATATTTATTGAAATTACAAAACAAAAACCCCAAAAGATTGAGTCAGAGATCAAACACAGACCAAATCGATGCAATATCTTCTGCCACCAAAACTCGTGCGACCTCTTCAGATAATCGCCATTCCTTCAATTCTGCGACCACTCATCAAATGTCTGATATTAATACTATTACTGATATGAATATCGATGTCAATGCAAATGACGAAGTCTTTGAAGTAAACAAAAGGATGACTCCCGACGTCAAAGAGGTTTCAACTAAAAGGAAAGATAAACGAAAATTGAATGACTGGAAGTTCCTTACATTTGATTATCAATTTAATGATTGGACACAAGAAGACATAATAAAACCGCTCAACAATTTATCAGTGCCCGAACAGGAGAGCGCTCTCATTGAAGACCTTCTTTTTGTTCTAATCGTAAGTTTTTTTTAAAGAAATATATTTAAATTGATTTTAAACTTATTTAGGGAATTGAAGGCAAATATATTCGTTTACATCAACTCAAAAATAAGCCAAATAAACATGAAATAGAAGTCGACAAAAGCGGTGATGAACTGCTCTATACTCTTGCCGTTCGAATCACTGCTTTGTGTCCCTACTATTCACAAATCATTCATTTCATCGATACAATCGATTACGGTTTAGTAAATCAGGCATTAGTGGCAGCCATGAGGGCTCAAATCAAAGACTTCTTCACTCTCATCAGTCAACTCGAAACACAACATAGAAAGGGTGATCTCACACTTCAGAAGATGTGGTATTATCTTCAGCCAAGTTTTACAAACTTAGGAATACTTAAAGATATCGCCAGTAAAATATTGAAGGTTTTTATTAGAGAATTATTAAATAATTTCTTAAATTCATTTTTATTAATATTTAGAGTAATACAAATGGTGGGGCAGTTCTCAGTATTCTTCATGAAAAGAGTATTTCTTTGAGCGGCAACACTAAAGCTCAAGACTTTTGTTTATCAATCACTAGAAAAGCGAGTGAACCATATTTTGAAATACTCGAGACTTGGATTTATGAGGGAATAATAGACGATCCCTACAAAGAGTTTCTCGTTGAAGATAGAGCTGATCAGAGCGATGGTCTTATTCTTGATGAGTCAGTTAACAAATTATTTACGATTTCCTTAATAAATAACTTAAATGTCTTTTAGTTTGTTTTGGGAGAATCGCTATGAAGTAATTCGATCTCGAATTCCGATATTCTTTGAACGCCATTCAGATATGATTATGAAAACTGGAAAATATTTGAGTGTAATTCGAAACTGTGGCCGACAGATATCTCGTCCGCATTCACCCGACTCTTTAGTTTATACAACAGAAGAAAGGGTTTATATCGAAATCATTGAAAGTGCCTATAAGTTTGCCTCCAAAGAATTGCTTCATTTGTTGGTCGATGAGTCCGATCTTATTGGAAGATTGAAGTCTATAAAACACTACTTCTTTATGGATTTCGGAGATTTTATCGTACAATTTATGGATTTGGCGGCTGAAGAATTAGAGAAAGAGATTGATGACATCGCACCCAATAGACTCGAGTCATTACTAGAGCTGTCACTCCGCACAAGTCTAATGAATTCGGATCCCTATAAAGATGACGTTCGAATAGAATTATTGCCGGACTCATTGCACTCTCAAATGTTGCAAATATTAAACATTGGGTCCAATAATTTGGCTGATAATTCAATATCAGAGCCATATATTCTTCGAGGCTCTGAAGCTCTTGCGATGGGCTTTTGTGTTCCGTTTCCGCTTTCACTTATCATAAGTCGCAAAAACATTACGTGTTATCAAATGCTTTTCCGACATCTCTTTTATTGTAAATATGTTGAGAGACAATTAGAAGAGGTTTGGAAGGGAAACAAAATTGTAAAGCGTTTCACTTTAAAGGCGGTAACCGGTTATGGACAGGCATTTGCTTTACGCCAAAAAATGTTAAATTTTGTTCAAAACTTGGAATACTATATAATGCTTGAAGTAATCGAACCAACATTTCATCAATTCTTAGATTACGTACAAACAAAGGTCTCGAGTGTCGACGATATGATGAAATCACACGAAGAATACATTCAAAAGTGTTTGCGCGACGCTATGCTTACTTCTGGAGAACTTCTCAGAGCTATCGTTCAATTACTGAGACTTTGTATTTTGTTTTCCAATTTCATGAAAGTAAGTGATTAAGTGATTCAATCATTTCTAATATAACTGACATTTTTCTCTGGAAAAGGACTCTCAAACTCATTCGACTCAATACGAATTATTAGACTCTTCTCATGAATTGGAAAAAGTTTATGAAAATGATTTTGAAGAGATTGCGGTCAACATTACTGATAGCACTGAACTCAAAAAGAGTTTTGAAGATCATATCAGTTCTATGCACTCAGAATTCAATACGACTTTACATCAATTACTGGAAGCGATTAAACTTGAAACTCAAGAGAGCTTTACAATGCTTCCCGTCCTCAATAGGTTTGTCATAATTATAATAGTCACCAGTTATTTGTTTATTTTATTTTTTTTTTAATAATTTCAGACTTGATTTTAATGGTTTTTATCAGTCGTTGGAATCAAAGGGCGACCAATAGTTGAAAACATATCTAAAAATATTACTTAAATTCATTTTTATATTTAATTTCATTAAAGTTTAGATCTGATTAACAAAACTTTTTATATTTAAAGTGACGTAATTTATGACTAAAGAGTTTTTCATTGGTTTTGCATAAATCTGTGCGACCAATGAGTGAGAGTTGGCTTTTGTTTGACTCTTAAGTATTCAAATATGAAGTTATTCTCAAACATCGGATTTTGAAGTAATTATTTGTCACTTCTTTTGATGAAAATTGTTTTAATAATTAGTTTTTAATCGAAATTCATTTGAATTTATTAATAAATTATAACTAAAATTAAAATCAGAAAATAATTGAAAAAATAAATCGAAAAAAAGTTACTAAAAATAAGTAACGATTTCTTTGAATTTTTATTGTTTGAAAATTCGGTACATTTTTTGAGTTTGAAAATGAAAATCAATTTTATATTTATTTAAATGTCTTTAAATTGTGTTTAAATCCGTTAATATATGAAAAGTTTATTAAAATGAATAAATTTGTGAAGAAATCAATAAAAGAGAGAGACATTGGTTTGTATGAAGAGGTGGAGACCCCCCGAAACGCCACAAACGCCGAACTATTATTCGATAAAATTATTGGAAACAAAAAATGTGAGACTTATTCCCATAGAAGGAAACCATTGATTTCGATGTCCACTAATATCCCCACAAATGAAAAGCCAATCGATTCCAGTGCTTCAGATGTGGAGTCAAATAATAGCAGAGACACAGACTTCGAGCCGTCGGCTAAGACTTCGCGGACACGAATTAACAAAATTATTGACAAACGAATGAATAACAGAAAAACCGTTAAATTTGCCGATAATTGCGATAAAAAAGTGACGAAAAAGACTAAAAAGAAGAAACAAAAGGATTATCCCGACTGTACTAAAGAATCACTTTTGAAGGCATTCCAAAGTGCAGGACTTCCAGACTATGAAGAGATCGCAAAAATACCGTTACATACAACTAATATTAGAGATGTGGTGAGTGTGGGGCCCCCAACACCTCCTTTACATGAAATAATGGAACCCTTCAAAGATCTCATCGATTGGTCTGAAGTTGACATTAATTCAGAGGAACAGAATATTGGGGTTGAGTTGAGTTCAAGCGATAAAAACACTAACACTAATACCAGTGATTGGGAAACACAGAGTAGTGAACAACAAAATGAACCACAAAATGATAATACTTTGTGTGAAGACATAGAATCAATCGGTGATCAAACGGCTATAAATGTCTCTAATTATAAAAGCGTTAAAATTAGTGACAAAAGTCAAACTAAACCTCAATTCAGAAGCGAAAGCCTCACGACCGCAGGTTTGGGTAATGGCCGTATCGCCAGTACTCCAATGGGGAGAAGAGGCCATAAAGACGTTACCATTAAAAATGTTTCGCCCATTAATTCATTCGATTCTTCAGAAGTAAATTCTAAAACAAAGAAAAGAAACGCTTTCAAACCAAAAGAGACAATATTTGTGGCACCCCTTCCGCCTAAAGATAAGTCACGAAAATTTACCAAAATTTCTGTTCCGATTGAAAACCAATCGATAGGCGAGGATTTAGTGGAGCCCTCGTTATCTGATTTAAATAAAGTGACCCATTTTGTGACCAATCGTTCAAATCAATTGACGCGTTCTCTAATCGAAACTTCAAAATCTTTAATTGTTTCCAAAAATAATAGCTCTGATAAGTCGGAGACAATCGTCGAGAAGTTGACAAATGATGGCAGTAGTGATGCAAACACTTTAATATCCAACTCTTGTCGACTTCAAACTCTTCGTAATAGAAGTTTACAAAAGTCGAGTGATTTGTCCTCAGTTTTCAACCCAATCGTCAAAAGCACACCTTTAGTGAAATCAAAACAAATGAATTCTAACTATGAATTGATTGTCGACACCAGTCGTTTTGACACTTCAATAGCCAAGTTTTGGCGATCAAACAGTACTTCTAAAGTAAATGAGATTCCAATGACAACAACTATAGAACCAGTTTTAGAATCTCAAGAAATCTCCAAAACTAGAATACATTCTTCAAATTCTTATCATTTATATCGAAAAAGTATAGCTTCGGTCCAATCGATATATAATAAGTCGTGTCAACCTTTAAGAGCAGTTATTAGAACTTCAGAAATGAATAATACTTTGATTGATATGAATAGTCATACAATAAGAACATCATTTAAAGACTCAAAAAACATGAGAGAAATCTTCAATCAATCGTTGAGTACATCAATGTTTTCGTCTTCAAAATTGATCTCAAATGTGGGAAAACAAAAGGTTTTAACCGCTAAAGAAAAAGTGTTGTTATATTGTGAACCAAAGCGTATAATTGAGTTTAAGTCAGCGTTTGATAGAAATGTTTTGAGTAATTGTCAGAAAATAGGTGAGGGTTCGTATGGAGAGGTCTTCTCATCTAAAAGTAGTGATGGAAATAATATCGTTATTAAAGTTATTCGACTCATTAATAATGAAAATCAAACAGAAGAGGATATTTTCGTTCAAATTTTGCCCGAATTAGTCATATCTTTGAGTTTTAATAAACTTAAAAGTGATTTCGACACAAACAGAGCTCCAAATTTCATTCATATGATTAAAGCGACGACAACTCGAGGAACGTTTCCCAAGAAATTAATCGATGAATGGGATAAATATGACAGACAACGTCCCAACGGATCCGAGAATGAAGACCCGCGAACTTTTAATAAACAACAGCTCTATATTATTCTTCAATTATCGAACGGAGGAACTGATTTAGAAAGTTGTCAATTAAAGTCTTCTTTGGAATCTCTCAGTATATTCGCTCAGTTGGCTCTCGCTTTAGCCTCTGCCGAATCTGCCTTTCAGTTCGAACACCGAGACCTCCATTGGGGTAATGTTCTGATCAGTGCGACCACACAAAACTGTTTACAATATAGTGTTGACAGCTCTCAGTACTCATTGAATCCTAACGGAGTGTTCGTCTCTATTATTGACTTTTCACTCTCAAGAATGACAGACAATGAGTTCATCATTTATGACGATTTGTCTAAATATAGTGAACTCTTTACAGGGAGTGGTGACTATCAGTTTGAAATATATCGACTTATGAGAAAAGCGAACGGAAACGATTGGCAAAAGTTTGTGCCCAAAACCAACATTTTTTGGTTACACTATTTATTAGACAAAACAATTAACTCAAAAAAGTATTCCGATTATCGAAAGAAAGTTCATAAGGATATGATTCAAGTGTTAAATACTATTTATAATTCTATTCTTAATTTCAATTCAACGAAACAACTCATTGAAAGCAAAGAGTTTACTAATTATTTGTCGCATTTAAACATTTAAGTCATAAACTCTTTTCTTTCAATAATTATAAATATGATTATAATTATATAACAATTTAATTAAGTCTATATTTAAGACTAAAAATTTTTGTCCATTTTTTTCAAATAAAATATTTTTAAAATACTTAACTAAAAGAGCTGTGAATTGAATGGAAAAGAAATGAGTTCTCGTTTTTAATAAAATCATTTATTTTTTATCGAAACTTTGAATACAATCAGAAATTAAATGAAATCAAATTATTTAAACAAAATATTATGAATTTAAACAATGATTTATGGGTTGACCACAATTCTGGGAGCGATTGACATCGACATGAGTTCTTGAAAAAGTAGTTTACAGGCATAGGGAACTCTAACCTGAGATATTTGGGTTTTGTTTCGACAGCCCTTACACTCAAACGTATTGTTTCTCAGATTTGCGATACATATGAGTCCACATAAGTTACAGATATGGACGCGATAGGGATCGGATACTTCAAAAAGCCTTTCCCTTAGAAACTGTGCGGCGCCGTGAGATATCTGACAGTCCCGTTCCATTTCACCGAATCGAAGTCCTCCGTCACGAGCTCTGCCTTCCATAGGCTGTCTTACAAGAATCTGTACGGGACCTCTCGCTCGGGAATGGATCTTATCGTCGACCATATGTTTAAGACGTTGATAATAAGTGGGACCAATAAAAATCTGAGCGCTGACTTTGCGTCCGGTGTGCGCGTTGTACATCACTTCATAGCCGCGCAACTGATAGTTGTATTCCTATTTAAACAAATAATGATTAATAACAGAATAATTGGAATAAAACCATACGTGAAGTAAATCTGAAATCTTTTGAACGTTAACCGTATCGTTGAAAGGCGTTGCGTCACCGATTTCACCCTTATTTGCCGATACCTTTCCCTGAAGACATTCGATTAAATGTCCGATTGTCATACGAGAAGGGATGGCGTGAGGATTGATGATTATATCGGGAGTTATTCCTTCACAAGTGAAGGGCATATCTTCTTGTCTATAAAAATTTGTTAAAACCTTTATTGTAAAAATGTTAGGACTGACCGGTAAGATATACCGCAGGTACCCTTCTGTCCATGTCGTGACGCAAACTTATCTCCAATTTGTGGAACACGAACAGAACGAACACGTATTTTACAGAACTTATAGCCCTCGTTATTAATTGTGATCATCACCTGATCAACGATTCCGGTCTCACTATTTCTCAAGAAAGTACTGGCGTCTCGTTTTGTAAATTTCTTGATTTGGCCCTCGAGTTCGTCCTCATTCTCAGGCAATAATGATGTCTTACCGATAATGACGTCATCTCCGGAAACACGAGTGCCCGGAGCTATTATACCGTCGTCTTCAAGTTTGTCATATATTGCGTTCCTCATTCCCTGACAGGTGTCTCTCGTCGGCCGTTCAAACTGTTCTTCGTTATCCCCCAAACGTTTTTGTTCGGAGTCTTTATACGATCGATAGAAGACTGATCTAAAGAATCCGCGATCGATTGCAGAGGCGTTTAGAATAACTGAGTCCTCCTGATTGTAACCCGTGTATGACATAATGGCTACAATCGAGTTAATACCCGCAGGAAGTTCTCTGAAACGCAAGTATTCCATCGCTCTTGTGGTGACTAAAGGCTTTTGTGGGTAATAAAGGACATGTGCTAATGTGTCCATTCGAACATGGAAGTTTGTTATATAGACACCCATCGCTTGCTTACCCATAGCTGACTGGTATGTATTACGGGGGGACTGATTGTGATCAGGGAATGGAATAATTGAAGCGCAAACCCCTAATATCATTGAGGGGTGAATCTCACAGTGAGTGTAAGTACTGCAATATGCCATTTCAGTGTCGACCAAATCGTCGGGAGTCATAGCAATCATAACCGTCTCTTCTTCGAGAGTATCGATGTATTCAACGACACCGGAAGCCACTAAGTCGTGCCAACTATAACTGTTGTATTCCCTCTCTTTAAGCATTTCGATGTGACGTTTTTTCAGCAAAAGTTTCTGATTTTCTACAATCAGAAGCGGTCGACATATCCTTCCGGCGTCCGTATAAATACGAATTTCTCGGTCTCTGATATCGCGAACCATCGATACTTCCGATACAATGATATCCATTTGACGGCGAAGTTTACGTAAAGTATTCATTAAGAGATCGGGTTCGCGATGGATACCAACCCAACAGCCGTTGACGAAGATCTTTGTGGCCTCAGAAATGGCTGACGGAGCGATTTCTTCGAGGTTTTCCATCGACCACTCTTCCAAAAATTCAAGAATAGGTGACGGTTGAGAACCAACAGAAATATAAGCCATAAGCGCTAAATTCTTGACGAGTCCGACCGCATGACCTTCAGGTGTCTCTGCGGGACATATCATTCCCCATAAAGTGTTGTGCAATTGTCGCGGTTTCGCCAGTTTTCCATCTCTACCTATTGGAGAGTTAACACGTCGTAAATGGGAAAGAGTGGACGCATATGTTAAGCGATTGAGCACTTGTGAGACACCAGCCCTCGCCTGATGTGCTTTCTTTTGGTCGCCCCAATTGCCAGTCGCTAATGAATAACGTAATCCATCAGAAATAATACGAGTTTTGATCGCTAACTCCAACTGGAAATCTTTTCGCCTATCGATGAACTTTTGAGCGTACATTCGAACCTCTTTAGTCAGGTTTCGGAACAGACCTCTAAATAGGTAAGCGAGTAGAGGACCCGCCAAATCAAGACGTTTATTGCCGTAATGATCTCGATCATCCAATTCTCTTCTGCCGAGCGCTGCCAACAGAAGTCTGTGAACCATATATCCCAAATAATACGCCTTTTTTGTTTCACAAAAGTCACTGACGCCGACGTGAGGCAACATTTCCTTCTGGAGTATTTCTCGCGCGTATTTTATTCTTTTCTCTTTAGTAACTCCGGGTCGGGCGCCCCGAACACCAATGAAGTTGAGCGCAACGTTTTGTTCCTGAACTACAAATGCTTCGTCCAAAGAAGGCTTAACCATTTCCATCATTTCCGGGTCTTCGAAATCATAAATAATGTGTTCGAGAATATCTCTGTCGGCCACAAATCCAAGAGCTCTGAATACAATCATTATTGGAATCTCTTGTTTAATATATGGAATTATAGCAATAATTCTCTGTCCGATAGCAGTCTTCTTCCCTCCCTGTGCTCCGCGAGACAACATATTTACCCACAAAGTACTGGTCGGACGAGAAGAGTGTTCAATACAAGAACGACACTCAGCCTTATAAACATATTTTGAATCTTTGAGTGAAAAAACATAAACAGTGTTTGTGGCCATCTTTTCCTGAGCGATCAGCACTTTCTCTGATCCATTGATAATGAAATACCCCCCGGGATCTAATGGACATTCATTCAATTCTGTGAGATCTCTGTCTGTGAGTCCACTTAAAAGACAATAAGTTGAGCGCAACATAATTGGGATTTTTCCGATAAAAGTCTTTTGATGCTGAGTCTCAATGGGGTCTTCGCCCTCTTTTATTATGGTTTTAGTGATGTCCACATAAAGTGGCGCCGAATACGTAAGGTTTCTGAGTCGGGCCTCATTAGGCATCATAGGTGTCGGCGCCCCGTCTTTCTCCCAATGCGTTGGTTTTGATAAATAGATTTGTTCGAACTTAAGGACATAACGCGGAGGGGTTTCCACTTCACCCGACGAGTGCTGAGCCTCAGCCTTAATAACATTCAAAAACATCAGTTAATAATCAATCACTCATTAAATCATTTGTTCTGACCTGAAGTTCAATAGCGGACGAGTCTTCGACTATTCGTTGGACTGACATTTGAATGAATTCATCGAAAGAGTCCAACTGTTGTCTAACTAAACCTTTTTCATCGAAGTAAGAAGAGATGACAATCCAGCATGCCTCCTGCCATACATCAGAGGTTATCTCCAATGACTCCTCTTCTCCCAACTGGTCCTCGTCCTCATACATTCTTATAAATCAGTTATAAATATAAGACAATCACTTCTTTGAATGGACGCCGATTTATAGCATTTTTTTTAAAACGTTTATATTATAATAAAATGTTTTGTTTTGTTGAATGAAATGATTATAAAATACGTTCAAAACATTTGTCCCCAAAATAAACGTTAAAACTGAATGTAAAAGTAATAAATAAAAAAATTTGTAACTTTTCCTTATATTTTACATAAATAAAAAAATTTATTATAAAACCGAATAAACTTTCTATCAAATAATTGACGAAAAGTGTTGTGAGATTTACAAAAAGTGCTAAATTTTGTATTTTTTATTTTGCAATGAGTTAAGGCATAAGTTGTCTCTCATTAGAAAAAAGTTTTTTATTACATCCAAATAGTTATTTATACAGTAGTCAACCATTAATTTTAAGTACCAATAGTTTTAACTAACCATTAGTTTTAACCAAAACTCAAAATTAAAAACCCCTTCCCATAGACTTAAAGTTAAAAATCAACCGATAGTTTTAACTACCAATAGTTTTAAGTTAAAACTTTTAACTAACCGTTAGTTTTGAGTAAATGTGTGAACCAAAACTACATAAATGCATATAAATTCATACCAATAGCTTTAACTTAATATAAAAAACTGTTAATAAAAATCAAAATTTGTATAAATTATAAATTGAGAAATGTATAAATTGAGATGGCAAAAGGTCTCGAGGGGGCAAGGAGAGGGGGGAATTTTGAAAAAAAAGCCTTAAAATAGCTTAAAATGACGTTTTTTGGTTGTTTTTAGTTAAAA
>JAQFZL010000382.1:0-16748 GCA_034695685.1 Galumna lanceata
CAACACTTTGATTACAATAAATAATTAGTTGTGAATCGCAAACAAATAAATCAAATTTTAGACTCAAAACTTTTTTCTTAGTTTTTCGTGTCTTTGGATAAGAATTCCAATTATTTTATATGTAATTAAAGTAAAGAAGAAATTCTTTACTCAAACGAAAGTAAAACTTAAAATATATATAAAATTAAAAAAAACTTAATTGAATTCAAACAAACCCTTCACTACTAGAAAGTCGTTAGTTTTTATCGTTAATTTCAAAATATTTCTCCAAAACTTAATTTCGAACAAAAATTCAACTGAAAAGTAGTTTTCTTCAGACGAAAGAGAGTGAGTGAGTGAGGAGTGTGTGTGTGTGAGAGAGAGAGAGAGAGAGAGAGGGAGAGAGAAAAGAGACTCACAATTCATTTTTGTCAGTTGTGGAGCCCCTTCTCATGAAATTACTTTCAAGGATTAAGTAGTGATTGAATGTTCTTCTATTGGTTTTAATTAGAGAACTTTTTTATGGGAAAAAGAAATGGAAAAAAGATTTATAAAAATAAGTGAAAATAGTTTTTATTTTTGAAGACTAAATAAATACAATGATTAGCATTCGATGGGTTATCATAAAAATTTCACAGATTTAATAACTGATTAGTGGTCTAAAAATTCATGATTGCTGACACCCACCCCAATAGAGGAATGGCAGCACTATTATGGTCTGGTTTGAGGTACAATAGGCATGAAATATTAGTTTGACTCTAAGTAACAAAACCTATTGTTGTGCGAATTCTGCGCTATTCTCGACACTAACGACTTGAGACTTAGTGGAAGAACTGCTCTTCGGTCGGACCGAGTACTGGAACGGCATGCCTAACATTCCCTGGTCTTGTTGAACACACTGTGTTTGAATACCACGCCTGCTTGTTAAGAAAGTGTTGCACTGCACAACACTCACAACAAAGTTCAGTTAACCCAAGATTGAAAAGCAAAAGCACAACTATCTGAGACCAGTGCACAGCCAGAGAGACCTGAGAGACGTCTTAGGACTGGAGCCTAGCATTGCATGCCTTTGTCTGTTCGTCACGTTCTCAATAATACAGCTTTAGTGCAATCTTCAGCACTGCCTACAAATACCTACATTACCTACAAATACTACAAACACTGTATTAATGGAACCACTCAAACGCCTGGGGCCAGTCTTTGCCAGTCTCACTAACGCTATACACTCTATGCTCAGCCAAAGTCTAATGGCTTTACGAAGGATTAAAGCAAATATCACTTATATTCCTAATAAAACATTAAAAGATAAGCCAAACGTTAATATCTTGACTCACATTAACTTAAATCTAATTTTATCGATAAATTCAAGTTTTGTTTCAATAAGTCTAACGTTAATAATAGAGAGAATGAGTGGAAGAGTCACCAAAAAGTGTCAATTTATTTATATTTGTTATAATTAACAACTGAAGGATGTCTTCAATTCATTTGAATCGACATTTTTACACATTTTGAATCCAAATAAAAGAAATGTCTTTTTTCACTGTCACTGTCTTACGTCATAACCGTAGCACAAACATTAAGACTATGCTGTAGTGAACTTGTCAAGTGTACAGTCACTGTCAAAAAGGTGCTCACAATAAGAATTTTTGAAAACCATTTGGTCTAATAAATCGGTATAACATTAAAGTCACATAAAAACAAATTCTAAAACTTATGTCGAAAGCAGACTCTGTATATCAGCTCAACTATAATATGACTATTTGTCCATTTGTTATATTATATTATATTATAAATTTCAATAAATTTATTTTTATATAATGTTTAAAATATAATTAAAATCTTGAAAATAATTTCTAAAATTAACGCACTTTTTGTTTTGTATCTCATATAAAGTGAGTGCATTTAATCTTGAAATCAGTTTATAAACAATTTTATAAATTAATGATTTACATAACTAGTATATATATATATATGTATATATTCTTGATATTTTTTAAATGAGTTAAAATTATTGAGAAAATTTCCCTTTTTATTGTAAATTTGGATAATTAGAAAGTAAAGCTACAAAATAAATACTTGTCCTCAACTATGAAAATCAAGCATGTTTTCAATGTCTTACTAATGTACAAGCTAATTTTTGCTTGATTATTCACAACGTAATTATTTATCGGCTGAACAATAATGTGATTTTAGAAAAAGTTTTCTATAAGAAAATTTTGTTAAGCATTTTATAAATTTTCAATTAGACAGATAAAAATTGATTAATCATGGTGATACTCAAATATATTAGTTTTAATGGATGAATATTTTATTAAAGGTGAAAAGGTGTTCTTAAATAATTTAAGAAATTAGTTTGCCTTGATAATTTTTTGTTTTATAAGATTTATGGGAATTTAAGAAATTAAATTTTAATCCATAACCCACAGGAAGTCATATTAATTTTGTATATAAAATGTTTAAGTTTGAAGAAAACTGCAATTTTAGAAATATTTGAATAAAAATAGAACAAGATAGTTTGAAAAAGTTTGTTTAAACAAATTAAACTTATGGCTGATATACATGTGATTGTGTACTACCAATTGGGTATTGACTGTATTACATTTATCACAAGTTAGTTATATCAGAGTATTGAAGTTCCGGACTACGGAGGGGTGAGTTTTAAGGCTCATTAAAATCATAATTAAACCGATTCTTCAAATGGCAACTCATGAATGGGAAAAACGACAAAATCTTTGAGGTTTCAAATTTAAGCTCAGAGTTAAAGGAAAGGCTCTGTTAAGTTAATGTAGAATAAAGTCTGTCCTCTGCACCCAATTGACAGACGCTTTGAATAACTATTTGCAAAAGAATTTTGATTTTCACAAACAAAATAACTAATGATCACTAATTTCAGAAATGTTTCACTGCATTACTCTTTTGAAGATATCTTTTGCCAAAAACTCAATATAAAAGAAACAATATTTGACTGTTTTTGTCAGTAAAAGTAAAGTACAGATAAACAAAATCACATCATATGAGAAGTGTATGAGTGTATGGCTTTCGTTTTGGGATTTTTCTTAATCAAAGCTAAAAAAGGTTCATAAAATATTCAGAACACATAACAGTCATTAATGGATCGCAAATAAAAGATAAGTAAATCTTTTCAGAGAATTCTTTGTTTGATTTTAATACTTATATTAAGTGAAACTTTGTTTGAAGACTCAAATCATATTTGAAACCAAACTTTCATTAATAGACTGAAATTATGAGGAAAGGAGTGAAAGCCATTTGTGAATAGCTTTTAGCAAAAGTTAAATTTGGATTTGAAATGAGTGACAGACAGTTGTGGTATTGTTCAGAGCTGTTAGTGTTAGTCCTCTTTAATGAATTGAACCCAATTTTGAGAAGAAGTGGTTAAAGTCTAATGAAGTGTTTTTAATCTTATTATTTGATTGGAGACAATAAATGATGGAATTTATAGTAAACAATAATTGTGTGCAATTAAGTCACGACAATTGCCTTTATATTATTCATTATTACAATAATGAATACCTTTTCATTTAATGTTCAGATAAGACAACTGTAACTCTCGATTCTGTTCCCTCTATTCTCAAGTATGTATGCATTATCTCAACGATAAAAAGTTAAATTTTGTTTGAGTAAACATTAGATTAAATGCGTTGAGTCTGAATTAGGCGTCTTATTGAGGATGTGGTCGCGTCACCACTTTTGCACTAATGCCTACACCAAGAGCTTACTAGTGGTCCTCAAATTGAAATATGACCTATCAATCAATACACAAATGACGAACCATTTAATAAATAGTTTCCCAGAATCTCTTTTTGAACCTAAAGAAAGACACCATTGAATGAAAGGCTGAATATATGATAAGAAGTGAACACAAAACAACTGCTCTCCTGATAAGAGATCGTTGATAACGATTCCTAAATTACGCTATACTTTCAACAATAATATACACTAAATGCAATCGCACAGCCAACTAGACTGTGCTGGCATAGACTTAAGCAAAATAAGCAACAAAACCAATGCTAATGTTTTTGCAGCACAATATCTCCTGTGATTGAGACCACCACAGGAGGCAAAACATGCCGGGCTATAAACTCTTGAACACCAATCAGAACAGATTTTTTTTTTTTGGTAAACTATGCTCTTCGGTGTAAATCATAATCAAGAGGCGAACGGCTAAACACAACATTCAAATTGTAATGAACAGAACAGACTCAGACACAAGTGCTCACACTATGCATACAATTAACGCAAACAATAAATAATAGATTGTTTCACAAAATGTGTTTATCATTCAATTAAGAAAAGAAAAAATATTTCAAATTATTCTAAACATTTCTACAATCAAACCAAATCTAAGGAGAGTCAGGAGTCAGGCAATCAATGAGTGAGTGAGTGAGAGAGAGACCAATAAAATGGGTTCAACTTTTCAACTATTTTTATTACATCTCATATATTCATTGCCTAACAGATCGAGAGTCAGTAAGACTTTAAAGTCTAGTTTTACTGACAAAAAGTATCACAGAAATACACTGAAAACGATTAGATATAACTAAAGATAAATTAAAAATATTTAAATCGTGAAAAGAATGCATCCATTTATTAATATTTGAAAATTCTTCGACTTTTTGAAGTTCATTCAATGACTAAATAGTTGTGAGAAATTTTAACTTCGACTCCGATTAACTCATTTTCTTATCGAGAGTTATCTTTTCAGTTCAAATAAAAATTATTTGAGAATAAAAAGAAGAAAAAAAGAGAACAAACAAAATGTGATTTTTTTGAACTGTTTTATCGATCAATAATTGTCTATAAAAATGATTAATTAAAGGTAACGATCGTTAGGACTCACCATTGGCACAGCTCCCAGAGTTCCACTAGAATGATGAGGATATACATAATGTGAGTGAGCCGGGCCATAGCCAAAAGATGATTGAGGAATGGCATCCAATGACTTGCCTACAAACAAATTCAAATTAAAAAATGTCATTTCATTATAATGAAAGTATAAATTTTAAATCAATTGTTTTAGTGGTTATCTCTTCGATGTATTGAAAAAAATCAAATAAAATTATACCCAAAAGATAACTGCGATTTAAGAGCGAATGTTTATAGAGATTGTTATCTATTTTAACGCTCGATTTATCCATCGTTAGAGTACAGGTGCGAAATAATGAGACCCTCTATTCACGAGATTATCCGATCGAATAAATTTTAACGACAGTTAAGAGTTCACTTCAAATCAGATAATATCTCAAAGTTTTACTTTTTAAGAACAAATGTTTGATATAATAAAAAGTTAAACTAATGCTAACAAAAGATTTTTTTCTTTGTATCGATTCTATAGTGGAAACAATCCTTTCGTTTCGGTGTTAAACCGAAAAATGTTTGCTTTGGAGGAAACACAAGACCTTTAAATGCAATTCATTTCATTTTAACCCTTCAATCAATTAAATGTAATTCAAGTATTGATTAATGACTTCTCTCTTGTTCTTTGTGTTCATCAAAAGTCAGTTAAAAACAATTAATTCGACAGAAAAATGAGTCAAAATTAATGTTTATATTCATTTTGTGAAGCTTTGTGTGAAAATGACATTTTCTATCCTAAACTTTATTAGCATTTCTCTAATGTTAGTAAAGGCTTTATATATCTAAATGATAAATTATCCTTGATAATTGATAATTTAAGTATAATAATTGCATTTCTTTTCTTTTACTAAAATCCATTGGAATGACAAAAAACACTAACTTTGAGGGAATTGTATATAAAATATGTGATTCACTCCTCCATGTATTATAAGTTTGTCAGCCTTAAGGTTTAGTTATATGCAAAACATATACAATATATTGCTTTTGCGCACTTCTTATACTTATAGAGTGATTTCAAAATTTTATCGAAACTTTTGTCAGCAGTTTTACAAAAACAGTCAAAGCTATGATCAATAGATTAGAAATGATGTCCAAAATAAAGTCAGTGACCACTAAACCATTAAACTTATGACAAGAATTTTTAATTAATTATTTAATGAATCAATAGTTGAGACATTTGTCTAAATTGTGTGGCAGTGCCTCACACTTAAGATTCACTTTTTAAGAGGAGAACAAACGTTTGATATAAGGGTTTCTTTAAAAGATTAATATAAACATATTTTTAGTGAACATCACATTTGATCACATTTTGCACAATAATTGTGTTTTTTGTTTTCTTTCAAAAGGGATTACTTCACAAAATAAATAATATTTAAAATATTCAAAAAGTTATTGTGAATAACCTTTGGAATCGAGGATGACTTTGTGGTTCGGGGGGAAGGCCTTCGAAAGTGTTGGACAGACCAGTTCCCCTTCTGTTATTAGGCTAGACTTGAGATCGTTTAGGTGTTCACTTATGGCCCGTTTTTCTTCTTCTTTCTCGCCTTCATCTTCAAAGACTTTAATCTCATCAGAAGAGGCCAAGTCGTCAGAGCCGGTACCATCACCGACGACCTGCGGCATTGCAATCACCGGCAACTGATCACTGTCTCAATGAAAGCGTAAATTCCACAACAAATGCCTTTTTGGCAGAAGAGGTAGAAGGGGGTGAGCCGGCGATATATTGAAATTGGGTGATCACTTGATTCACAGCTACCTCTCCTCCGACTATCTTTGTTTGCTTTTACTTTGAGGAGTCGGCCGCAAACGCTATTCTGGTATACATTTGCGATAGATTTGCATTTGAGGCAACACTAGTGAAAAGCACAGGCAGTCACTGGCACTGAAACACTAGCACTCTGTCAAACACACACAACACATATCGGTATCTAAACGGCACAGAAAGCATTGGGAGAGTTGTAGTGGTGTTTAGTGAGTGCCTCAAAAAATCACATCAAATGCATATACACAACACATAACAACATCTCTGTTCAGTTGTGAGCTGTTCTCAGAGCGCATTCCTCTCGAAGTTTCAACCAATAGAAGAGCGTCTTTGAAAACCAGTTCAAGAGCCTAAGGCTTACCAACGATTTCGCGTTTGCCTTCAGGATCACCAAAATTCGCACTAAACTATCTCTTCCAAGGTTTGTCTGATGAACCAAACACCAGAGTAAGTGAGTAAACCAGAGTGTCAGCCAATACACACATTACCAGAACACTGTTGGGGAGTAGAGGCCACAGTCAGGACAGGCATTAAGAAAGAGAGGAGAGACCAAAAGGAAGTCTCGACTGTCACTCCAGTGATAAACTTTTGCCAAAACTGCTACAAAGAGCCCAATAGATGCAAACAGAGCCAAATATTGCCCAAAAGATGTCAATAGAGACCAATATATCGTATTTAAACGTCACAGCATAGCACTGGTGAGTAGTGCTAACACAGTGTAGGGGCGGATCACTAAATTCAATGTTTAGTCCACTTCTTAGAAATTTGTTTTGTTTCGTTAAATATGGGCCCAATATAATCAACACAAGAGCCAACACCAGACCCTCACACAGTCCCTCACACAGACCCTACACTAAGGTGTGCTCACATCAACATTGAATTGCACACCAATTATTGAAAATCTCTAAAACACACTTTGAATGCTCACAAAAATTCTTTACAAATAAAATTTCTTCACTTCTTCTGACACTTCAATACTAACAAAGTATTGGAAAAGTATTTCCAAGTATTTGTGTAAATAATACTTCAAATTCCTTATGTATTATCACATGTATCGCAAGACTCATAAAAAATAAGAATCACTTTTTATGCCGTATAAGTCATACATTGGAGTACATAAATTGAAATACCTGTGCTCTGATGTGCTGTGCGTTGTCTACTCTAAGACTAAACGTTATATGTTTTCACTTATCAAACATTTTTTAATTGGCAAAACTTTTTACTTTTCACTGATCATAACTCAACTATTTCTCTTAAAAATCAAGTATTGCTTTTAATTTAAAATAAAAAATTTAAGAATTTTTGAATAATGAACATGATAAGATTACCATTATTACTTAATGACATTACCATTGATGACATTCGATAATATTCGATTCCAATCACTTAAATTACAGACTTTTTTTTAAATCAGTTCTAAAATTAAACTTTTTTTTCTGTCAATTTTTTTTCATTATTTATTGTCAGTTATTATTAGTGAGGAATTGTCTTATATCTATTCCGGGAATTAATAGAGGAATAGGCTTTTGTTGGAGTCTTATGTCTGAGCATAAGCTGAGTATCAGTTAAATTGATTTATTAGAAAAAATTAAATTCGTTTTTTATTAGAAGGAAAACTTTTGACAAACTGTTTGTGCAATACTTTGTTCACAATATGTATTGCCTTTGATTTATTTCAGTTTATTTTTACCCCAAAATCCGAGTTGAATGAGAACAGCACTACAATAAAAGTCGTCCTACGCTTTGGTTTCGACAACTTTTTCTTCAATTGCATTACGGGTTGAAAGATATGTATAATAAAAAAATCAAACGAAAACTAAAACGAAAGTAAAACCAAAATAAATAGTTTGACGAATAAGAAGTGGTCTAAAAAATCTGGTTCTCTCTCTCTCTCTCTCTCTCTCTCTCTCTCGCCCTTTCACTCTCTTTCACTCACTAACTCTCTCTCTCTCTCTCAACTGTTGGCGAAGTCAATCATTAAATAGCCTGAGTTGTGAATACAGTATATATTTAAGTAGTGATGTATCTCTTCATAGGTTTCACGCGTTGATTCAATTGTTAAGAGAACGGCTACACCTCTCAAGCAGTGAATAGTGGCCCCGGACTTATTGGGCCTTTGCTTTGGACCGGATTATAAAAACTAGATTTTATTATTATTCGAGATTTTGTTGAAAGATTTGACGCTTTTTCTTACAATGTTTTGCAGATCAGAGATAATGTTTGAAGAGATAAAACGTTTGAATAAATAAAAACTTTTGACTCAAATAATAAAAAAGAAAATCATTTCTTCGATTTTTAATCAGAATTTCAAATATTTATTTAAAAATAAATAATTGATTCAAATCTTAGGATTACTTTCAAAGAAGTTTTGACTTTAAATATTTGGCAAAAGTTTTTATGAATTTTCAATTTGTTTTGATTAAGTTTTGGCGAAAATTATATATTAAGTGTAAACGAGAAGTGAATATTTGAAGCGAAGAATCCAATGAAGTGGTCATGAAATGGAGAGTTGCAAATAAGTGGGGCTGCGTTTGGGGCAGAATATGAGGGGATTGAGCTAAACAGCTAATTCTGATACTAACTATAATTAATCAGAATGTAATGTCACGATGAAGAGTATGAACAGACGGCACAGAATGTATGTAGAATGAGGTGACGCCCACTTCTCATCCCTGTTAACTAATGCCCTTTTCTTATAGCATTTGTAGAGATGTGTCAGTTTTGTCTTAAGATAGAGTGAATTATTTTCATAAATTCGTTTTCTCTGTTTTGCGTTATGAGAGCGTTAAAAGTGATGTTACATCCATTACATTGCGTTACATCCGTGCAGTCCGTCCGCCGTTGTATAGTCTGCTCAGTGTTTGTAGTTTAGACTTGTGTTGTGTTTGAAAGTTTGATTTACATAAATTACACTTAAGGTTTGCATCCATTATTTGTTTTATATTAACTATGAAGTGATTTATCATTACAAACAGCCCGTAGCAGTTTGTGACCATATTGACCTTCCAGAGCACAGTCAGTGCTAAAACTCTGCATAAATACCATTACTAACTACAATACAACACCAACACAACAACACAATCATAAGCTTCTGGGCGGCGGTTCCGACCGAAATAATATTCATCAAACGCTCAAATATGTACAACAAAACCAAAATCAAGAGTTAAGTTAAAGCACAGAACTGTTGACTGTCTCAGACTTATTGCTTTCAAAGACCTCATAAACAAATTGAATCTCAAAAACATTTCAGATCCTAAAACAAAGTGAAGAAATGCTGGAATACCTTATTTGGCAAAAAAGGCAGAACTTTTTAAATCATGAAAGCAATAAGAAGTGCCCTGGGCACTCCATAGCACTCATAGCCACTCATTCAAACCAAAATAAAATGCGGCTCTTCTTTTGATCTTAAGAAAGTCAATCATTTCTAATACAATAAACAATTTGCTTAATCTATCACTCGATTAATAACAGAAGGAAATCAAACCTAATATTTATTACAAAATATAATTAATTTTTAACCGAAATTCGGGTTTCGATTCATAAACGCTTCTCTCGTATATTCAAGGGATAGGAAGGGATACTCACAGATAGGAAGCGCTACTTCACGGCTCTAAAACAAACTAATATATTGTGATCGCGCCAACACTCGTTTGAATGGTTAACCAACACTTCACTTAACAGAACTTAATTTGCTTTTATTTTTCTTCTCATCCGAGAAAAAGAGTTTTAACGATCACTTCTTCCAACAAAAAAGCGTTTCATTTGAATACTTGAGCCCGACTTCAAACCATTACATTAAACTACTGCTAAGAGATTCAGTTTTCACAGTAATTGTATCAGATTTAATCAATCCATCATTAAAGTAGTTTTTATAGTCAGCTAAACGACAGCCGAACACTTCTAATGAGCACTTTTTCTATACTTTTTTTTTATTATTCCAGTCTTTTCTTATTATTTATATTTGATTTTCAACATATTTTTGAGTCAAAGCCTTTCTTTCTTTTTTTTAATAAATAATTTCAAAATTGACACAACTTTGAGTTAAGTATGACCATGCTCATTTAAGAGACATTTTTGTCTTCTAAATATTCTCAAAGTTTAATAAAAATAAAATTTGATGTTTTGCTCGAAATAATAATTCTTACGAAATAAATGAGAAAATAATTTTAACTGATTTGAGGCCGACTTCTGGAATGAACTAAAGTTTGGATTTCAAAGCAAAACAAATATAAAGTTTTATTACAAATAAAAGTTGAAAATTCGTAACTTTAAAGTGAAAAACAGATGAATATATTATACCTTAAAGTAAACTTCAATTGATATCCTGAGTGCGGAACTCTATATATGATGAGCGATGGGAGTGAAGAACAGGTGAATGTTCTGAATGGTCTTTTGCTAACTTATATAATTGCGATGTAATGCACATTATGACTAAGCTATTAGACCGAAGCAGTCTGTGCTCAGTCAGTAGTCAGTAGTCATTGAGCATAAACTCAATACAATTCAAGTGAAGTCGATTTAATTAAAATATTTGAAATAATGTTTATTCGAGGAGAATGTGGACAATATAATAGTCTGAATACATATAAAACATGATTTACAAAGCGTTAATAAAACAGAATATTTGCAATTAAGTTAAATCTCTTGTGTTTTGTGCATTAAATTATCATTTTTTAGTTGGAGTAATGCCTCAAATATTCTTTACGATGCCTTCACTCAAACAAAACCATAAACGAACGGAAATTCATCGCTTATTTCATTTGAATTAAATTATTTTTCATTCAAATTACTTCTAATAAATAAATAAGTGATTATAATAATTGACTTTAAGTCAGTACTATTTGACCACAAATTCAAAGTATAGTAAATTAGTTGTCATTTTCATAAACATCTATCAAATGTTCACAAATAAAAAAATACATTCAATTCATTGAATGAATGAAAAACATATAATTAATTGAAATTTTATTCAAAAAAAAAAGTATACTTTTAGTGAATTATATTTAAAAACAATAAATAAGCGATTTTTACAAAAAAAAAGTCAAAACGTCATTCAATTTGATGTCTATTATTATTATATTTAATTATCAGATAATTGTGAAGTCATTAGACAATGAAAAATATGTGAAAGAGTGGGCCGAGTGTTAGCTCTGATCTAAACTCACAAAAAATGTTTCATAAACGCAGCGATACATTAAAGCCTAACGACTTTGAAGAAAGAAAGCCAACCCTCGCCCGAGGCCTCACTTACTCGTTAGACAATTGTGGCGTCTAATGGGTTGACACCAATTATTACTCTTATTCTTCAGCTTCTATTTTATGTCATTTAAATATCCATTTGAGTCAATCATTATTTGCATCCATTTATATACGATTTGATGAAAAGATAACATTTTTTTTATTAAAAATAATTTATTCTTTTTCACGGCTTTCCCTTTAATTTTAAATTACAATTTTCTTTCGTTTAAATTTTGGTTACAATTTTTCAGTGATTACTTTAGAACTTTAAATTATGCCATAAATCAAATCAAATTTGAAAGATTCTCCAAAAATCTAATTTATTTAACAAATTATTCAAAACTTATTTCGACAAAAAAAAGGATAAAATTATAATAAATTTGTTTTTAATGAGATTCGGAACTCAAAGAACTAAAGCCTTTGTTTTTCTGTTGGACAGTCAGTCTTTCAATTGTCATTTTTTCCTCATTAGTTAAGTCACAGAAATTAATTTCTCTATACTTGTGTCCAACAATTAGTTGAGTTTCATTTGGAATTAAATGAGTCCACCACTGGTTGGCTGCCTTTTCCATCGATATGTGAATATATTGTCCTAAATGTAGTGTCCACTGACACCCATCGCTGATGACTGAATACATTAAATGGTTGTCAATTTTAGTGATCCATTCATTAGAAATGCAAATCTTAACTTTCAAAGCATTTGATTCAATTGTGACGATAACTGATTTACTGCTCCGAACAGTCGACGGAATATCAATAAAAACGTCGATTTCGCCATAAGTTTGACTCCAAGAATATGTTTGACATTTGGCGCCGTTTGTTATATCAAACATTCTTTTATGAATTATCACTATTTTTATACTCTTATATTTCCGTTGTTTCAAATGTAAATTAAAGAAGACCTTCAAAATTAGAATTTTAGTTATTTAACATACAGTTAAACCTCTCAATAGTGAACGCCTCGGGACCGGAAATTTCGTTCACTAATCAGAGGGTTTCACTATTGGGAGGCAAAGTTTACATGAGTATCAATGAGAAAAGGACTTTGCTGAATCTAATTGATAGTTTATTAATTAGAGGTTTTCACTATTCAGAGGATTCACTATTTGGAGGTTTCACTGTATAAGCGTAAGAGCGAGGTAATAATAATATATTTCATTCAACATTTTTTCTAACTTCTGTTTTTGAATTCTGTTCATATTTTTATCTTTAATAAACTATGAGTTCGTTTCGTTATAATCTTTTATAATAAGATTTGAAAAAAAAGTTTTAGAGTTTTATAATAAAATCTAAGATTGAAGTCAAGTGTGAAGTTTAGTAATCTTTGAATTTGAAGTAATTTAATGAGATTTTTGTATAAAATCCTATGAAATAATTTTTAGTATTTTAAAGAAAAAAAATTTAAATTAAAGGCATTAAAACTTGTTATTAATTTTAATTGAAAATCAGTAAAAACTAATAAAAATTATATTTGATTAAAATTTTATAATATTTATAGAATTAAAGTGAAGATAAAATTGTGATGATTTAGAAATGAGTAAATCTGAGACATTAGACTGTTTCGCTTCTGAGGGAAAGATCCAACTGTTCCGAAGACAATGACTTGCTTTCGTTATTTGTGTTTGAATCTAATATTTAAGATTTATATGAGAATTAGAAATTATTCTTCAAAAGTTATACCATTCGGTGATTCCGGTTCTTTGACTGAATCGTCTGATTGTCGATGAGATTTTGGTCCTAAAGGTTAAGAAAAACTTTAACTCTTTTTATTTGAAATGTTTTAATAAATACTTATACAAAACCAATAGATAAAAAAAATAGAGAAAAGAAGAAGAATAATCAAAATAATAACAAAAATGGTAACAATTATCTGAAATACAGCGGTAGAGGTCGGAGATGGCGACACACTTTCAAAAGTTTCAGAAACCTCTTTAGTAGTAGTTATTGACTCTAAACTAAATGTCTCATCAGTTATTCCCGTCTCTTCAGATGTTTCATTGGTATACTGTAGACTAACTGTAGATAAACTGAGACTCAACGTTATCACTAATAAGAGATCCATTAATTCGACAAACAATACAAATAACAATTTACTGGTTATTCAATTGGTTATGAATAAAAACATCGCGAGAATCTCTACTAAAATTAAATTCAGTTGTGGTGAATATGAATAGTTCTAAGAAATTTGAAACTGATTTTCGTAAGAAATTAAACTTTATATTAATTAAAAGTTTTAAATTTATTAAAAACAACTGCCATTTTTGAAAATTTCCTTTAGAGGACTATTCTAACCTCTTTATTATTTAAATAATATAATTTCCTTTTTTTTAAAAAAATTAAGTTCATATCAATTGCATAATAAAACATTAAATAAAGTTTAGAACATCAGTTCAATGTAGAGCACGAAAAAATCGAAAAAATTGATAGTCAGGTCCGGTAAATTTTTATACTTGGTCAGGTAGACTAAAATTTTTAGGACAGGTCAGGTCAGGTCAGGTGTGAAAATTTTAATAGAAATATTTCAATAGAATATATTAGTTCAGGAATTAATGTCGAATTTCATATACAGTTTTTATTTGAATGAAGGGATAGCTTTTAGCAGAGATGGCAAAAGGTCTTGATCATAAGGACAGTGAATTTTACCTATTTTGTGTCTTGTGGTGTATTTTGTAAAACTATGCCCATTTCTATTGTTCGACCGCTCATTCTAGGAAGAGGGTATTTTGCAGATTTTTCGATTCTAAGAAGCTATTCCAGAATACCCTATTTGCCACCTCTGGATTTCAGTCACTTAAAGTTTCACTATTTTTAGTGAAATAGAAAACTGATTTTTTTGTAATTAAATTTTTTTTAATCATTTCAAAGAGTTGTTACATAAAACCAATGGATAATTTTAACTATTCATTAGTTTTAAGTTAAAACTTTTAACCAAATCCAAAAACCTTTTCTCATAGACATAATATGCTGAAAAACTATCAATAATTTTAACCAAATATCTGAATCAAAATGCATTGAAAGCATTAAAACAAATATCAATAATTTTAACAAAACTTAAAAAATAGTCAAATATAAGAAATTGTATGTAATTTTTATGAAACAAATGCCTAATTGTTAGGCATATATTTTTTTCATAAATTTCAAGAATATAAACAAGGGTTGAATTTATAACTTTAATGACTAACTGTCATTATATGTTATAATTAATTTATTATTATCAACTGACAGTTAGTTATTAAAGTTATTAATTTAAGTTATAATTTATAACTGAGAATTCACTAACCAAGATAGTTTCTATTAAAAAAATAACAATAAATTTCCGACGAAGAATAAATTGAATCTTAAGAAACATAAGTAAAAAATAGTTTCAAATTCTGAGGTCTTACATGTTTTTTCAATTAAAGGATAAAAGGGTTGAGGAAAAGTTGAGTTACATTCGTAAAGAATTGATCAAAAATTATTGTCATATATATTTAATAAGTAAAACAAATAAAATTAACTAATTTATAGTTAAAAGTTTGTAAATTCAAAAGAAATTTAAATGATTTAAATAAAAAATTAGTGTTCTTTATATCAATCAATAATTTTAACTAATCGATAATTTTAACCAAATTACCAAAACCATTGTTGTTAAAATTATCCATTGGTGACTGTATTTCAATAAGAATTTTCACTTTTATTTTGTTGTTTTAGAGCTTTAGTTGTTAGCAATCAATTCGATTGAAGGTTCAGTAAATATGAAACTATATTTACTTTAAGTATTTTACGAAAAGAAAGTAATATCTCAACAAAAGTATAAAATCAAAATACATTAAACCCTAAACACATAAATGCGTGAAAAAATAATAATAGGTTCGAACCAACTTATCATTAGATATACCTTTTCTCTGGATTTTTCTTTGCCAAGGGCATACAAGCCATCCGGTCTTTTGCGAATATTCAGATGAAAGACTCTCCCGTTATGGTAAATGGTCAAAGTATAGGGATTGCATTTGCCGGCTCTCTTACTTTCACGAACTAAGTACGCCCCGTCTTCGTCCTGACTCATGAGAAGTGCCTCCGCGTCCTCTCTCTCCACGATATGAAACCACTCGAAATTTCGAAGAGATTCAGAAATACCCACAAAATTGTGAGATTGAGATAACGGCGGGGAAGGCAAAGGTGGTAGTGGTGGCAGAGGACGGGCTGTAATCCCTATAAACAAATATATTTATTACCTTTTCATTCAAATTATAATAAAATGTTTAAAAGATATGAAATTAATAAAACATTAAAAATACATTAAATATTACTAATTTATAATCAGAGCTCAAACAGTATATAATTTAATTTTTAATAATTTTAAAGTTTTAATGCTTTTTGAAGACACTTTTGCTTTGAAATTCAATTTTAAGCAAAAATGAGAGTAAGTAAATAATAAACTTGGTTATTCCATTTTTAAAATATATAAAAGAATACAATAAAATAGATAATCAAAAATTTGAACACATTTTAAAAGGTTTTATCAGAAATATTATAAACTTTAAGAAATATTAACATAAAAAGAAATGGTATTAGAATTAAAGCCTTCTTTTGAATCAAAGATTGACATTAAATTTCATTTAGTGGTTAACATATTTATGAAATGTTAATGAAAAGGTTTAAAGTCATTCAATGGGTTAGGAATGCGTTAATTATTTAAGTTAAGGTATTTTGTAATTGCATTTGATTGACGGCAAAACACTTAAACCATATTTTCAAAGTAAATATTTTCATTCAATCTTTAAATCTTAACCAAATAAATGGTAAATCATTAACTTTTTTTTATGTAATTAAATATATATTAAAACACATTTAAAGGAACGAAAATAATCAACAAATTATTACTCATTAAAGTTGAGACCCGTTTATTGACTCT
>JAQFZL010000383.1:0-16731 GCA_034695685.1 Galumna lanceata
ATTACATTAATTAGTAATTAAGAGATTCCATACAATTAATTATAATTGTTTTGTTAAACACTATCTGTAAAAAAGTGGTAAATCTATTAAATTGTTTACATTTAAAGTAATCATTAATATTATATCTTAAGTATTAATTAATGAAAATTAATATTTTTATAATTAAATTATAATTTTATTCAAATTTCATGTAAATTATAATTTGATAAGTGTTAGTATAAATATGTACTTGGTTAATTAACAAGATTACCAAAAACATTAAGTACTTTAAGTTTGTTTCGATTCTGTGTCGAGAGATGTCGACACCGTTTGGGTTAAGTTAAAGAATTGTCGTAAACTATCGGTTCATTTTTGGTTCTGAAAAATGAGGGGATGACTGACTTTTAAACCCAATGGAGAGCTAATGTGGTGATAGTGTGATGGAGTGCGCCATCTTTAACACCACATTCTTCTTAGTTATTAGACTAAAGAGAAAAATTGAAAAAATGTTTGAAAACATTTTCCCCAAAACCTCAGACAAAACAAAATTCATTGAATTAATGGTTAAATTTGGACTCAAATTCTCTGTAATTTAAGTAACAAAGAATTATTTGAAGAGAGCGTTACCTGAGTTTATAGTATCACTTCTCAAATGACATTAAATTTCAATTCTTATGGTATCGATTGTCAATGATTTCCTGTAAATAAAAGTATCATTTTATTGAAAATTGAGTCAATTCTTAACGATTTAAAAGTAATTGAAATTAAAGTTAAGTCTAAATTTATTTCAATATAAAGCCGTGAGAATGAAATTAGAGAATAAACCAATAATTTTATCGACTCTTTTCTCGTCTCAAATAACGCTAAAATTTGTATAAAAACTGAGAATAATTTATAATCAAAGCGTTGGTCGCTTTCATTCATTTACTGTTATTCATATAAATATATTTTGCGTTTTTTTTAATATTTTGGTTGAGTTTTATAATTAATTTTTGGTTTATTTGTTGCCAAATCGTAAGTCATATACTTTTAGTTTATTTACGTAAAGCCATTGCAGTGAATAAAGAATAGCTTCAGTCGACTCCCAGAGGCCTTATTTCGCTTTCATTCGCTTTTATATACTATTTGTGTGTCGGTCTCAGTGCCCAAAACCGACTCTCCCTCTGTGTGTCTCTTCGTTTGTTTGTTTCTTTATAATAAAACATCAATAGTTTTAACACAATGTAAGTCTTTTTGATTGTATTTCATTTTCAACTCCTTTACAGTCAAGTGTAGCCGAACCGACAATTGTAAGGCAGTGCTCATAAGACTTAGACTCAATATCAAATCCAAACTATAGTTTGGCCGCTTATAAGCCCGAGCTTTCCTTAAATTATCCCCGGAGACAATCCCTACTGTTTTGAACTCTTTATAGGCTTATATGGCTTTTCATTCATTCTTTTGTCGATTCATTTAATTCATACACTTTTATCGCAGTTTTTATACGAATTCTAATTATTATTCGCTTCTTATTATCGCTTATTATTCTTATAAAATGAAAAGAAAATTTCAAAAATTGTTTACATTTTATTAAGAAATCAATTCTTAGAGAATTTAAAACCAAATTTAATTCATTAAATCCATGGCTTTTAATAAATTTATTTTATTTTTTAATTTAATTTCGTCTTTTAATTTCAATGTTAAGTTTATTAACTCAGTCTTTGCAGAACCAGAGCTTTTCATAGATTACATATGTCTGGAGAGGCAAAAGTGATTTATTACTGTAAACAAAGCCACTGCGTGAAACCCGATCATTCTCTCTCTCCCTCTCTCTCTCGCGCTCACTCACTCTCTCCCCTCTCTCCCTCCCTCTCTCGTTCCCTCTCTCACTCTCCTTCCCTGTCTTCCCCTCCACTCTCTCTCTACATTCTGTGCATTTTTTCTTTCTTTTCTTATTTTTAATTCCATATAAAATAACTTTTAATTTTTGATGAGAAGGTGTTTGCGATCGAATGTCTGTCTGTCTGTGCGATCGGTTGTGATGTTTGTCTATTAATTTTGGGTTACTTTGAATCATCTTTTATATGAATTTTGGTTGAATATCAGTCCAATGGTTACGGCATTGAAGTGAGTCCTCTAAAATGGCTGCGAAGTGTATGGATGAGTGCATTTGATTCATGATTATATAGCTTTAACTTGAAAACAATGTGCATAACTCGGAGTGGCATATAATGGCACAGAATGGCAGCTCACGGCTCGCATTTATTCCAACAAAACTCTTGTATTTCGCATACATTTTGTGTTCAATATTTTGAAAAATTCAGTCTTTTGTCTGTTTTTTCTTTTTTAAAAAAGTTTGACTCACTTTCGATAAAATATATGACCAGAGGTGACGACCCGACAGAACTGGTTTGTCCGCAAAAAGATTAGGCGATAATTTGTCAATTTTATGAGCTATACTACAGCTATGGCTAAGTCTAACGCTATATACTCGACGAGTCAGTAGTAGAGACACATTATGTTTAAATGGTTTTTCACAAACATTTATTAAATAGCGAGAGTGCAAAGTGAGAACAGCCTCACGCAGTGCTTCTGTGCGCTATGCCATTAATGCCAGTGATGTCGTACGTCCCGAACACTATTAGAACTATTAGGTATCACAACTGCTAACTGTTTAAACCAAATGTATATTACGATTGCTTAAAGTGAATGCTTTGAATACCGTAAACACTGTTTGAGGTAATGCTATGGAATGGGTGCTTATGTCCTTTACTGTCCAAGTGCTGTCCTAGTGCTCTACATCTACCCTGTAGATCCGAATTTGTCTATTCGGAAATGGCAACAAATTCGGTTCTAGAGAGGTTTGTGTGGTGCATACGAGACTTCGGCCTATTTGTGACTCCTCTGCACCATAACTCCATTACTATTCTGTAGTCAAAGTATTACTAAAAATTCAAACAATTTTCCAAAATATAATTATAATTATAATGTGCTTCAAATGGTAAAGCGTTTGCCAATGCCTATGCCTTTGGCTTCTGCTATGCTTTCCATTTGAAACTGAATTATAATCCACAAGAGTTCTGAGTTCTGACCTGAGCTCTCAGTTAATAATTTTATACCAAAAACTATACTAAACTATAGCTGACTCTCACAATCATTAATCGTTCGCAGTCTGAGTCGCAGTAGAAATGATGGATTACCCCAATCACGCACTACCAGTGATTATATATTATTACAATTGCATCTGTAATTGCGTCCCAACCAGTCCTCTCTCTCTCCCTCCCTCTCCCTTCTCTTCTCTCTCTTCTTTCCTCTTGAAGTTTGTCTTTAATTTAGGCCCGAATATTATGCATTGATATTTGTAGTGACGGTCTCTTCTATGGAACAGAATTTTTACAAACATATTGTTATAAATGGCATTCAATTGGTTAGAATATAAACTTCTTTGAGTTCACATTTAATGTCAGTTATATTTCGAAATTTTCTCTCTTCTCTTCTTTGACCCCAAACTGAAATATTTTCACAAAAAAAAAGGTGAGACAATGGGTCTAATGTTTGTTGTTTTCTGAAACTCACGTTTTATGTTATTTTGAGTATTTTCGGTCGACTGAATCACAATTCGCAAAATATACAACTTTTCAATGTTTGGAAAATATATTTATATATAAATTGTATTTTTTTGGTGAGAATATGAAACTCAATTGAAATGTCTGGTTGTGGCACATAATGAAGACCTTCCCGTTTCTGGTCTGCAGTGGTGCTGCCATTTTGCTCATCAGAATGTCAACCCGAATGAGTGATCACTAGAATCCCTATTGGGCTTAACATAGACTCGACATTTTCATTGGCTATTTATGTCTCCGATTCTGAGATTTCTATCATTGAACGCAAAATAAGATGATATCCGAAGTTAACGCTTAAGCAGTTGTAAAATATCAGTGGATAACACACGAAGTCAACATTTTTCTATATCATCACAATATTGTTAATAACAAATTTTTTATTTTAAAATAATTTTAACTCTAAAAGTATTTAAATTTAAATTTAAGTAAAAAAATGCGAATTAAAAGCAAATTATTTAAGATCTGAATGTAATTGAAATAAAGAAAAGTGTCTGACATTTACAACAATTACAAGAATTTCTTTTCTCTGTTAACTATTTAGTTGGACTTTTAGTGTTTAATGAAATGTATTTTTAATTTATTGATTGAATGGTTAATCTGTGAACTAATCATTTTGCACTTAAACCAATCAAAAACTCATTTTAAGAGAAGTGCGTCTTAAGAGTTAAAGCCTCCCCTCCTGTGCGATAGCAATGCTTTTAAGTGAAAATAAATTGAAAATAAAACAGATCGCGACATAAAACAATATTGATAGCTGGCTGTGCACTGGCTGAGCACCGGCACATCGCTCACTATTGCTCTCTTTTCACGTTTTAATGTAGCGATTGTTTTAATGGTACAAATAGTGCACCAAATTCTAAACCATAGACTAAAGTCATATTAAAGTTGAATAAATCTAATCTTATCTGATGGACGATATAGTAATTTGTTATTCTGTTCCTCTCCTTATGTTTGACTCGAATGAGAGGGCAATCAGAGCTCGATTGCCATAACATTATCATAATTATGAGTATTTGGAAAATTGATTAAAACTTTTTTTCATATTTTTCGACTTCTAAAAGGATAAGGTGTTTGGAGTTGTGCGTCGGGCACAACACACAGGGAAGTGAACGGATTTGGTCTCAAGTTATGCATAGCATATATTTGATATGCAATTGTGTTGAGACTAATATATTGTAGATATGTATTGGTTGGCAATGGTTTGTCATAATGTGAATATGACGTGACGTTATATTATCAGTTCAGGTGTTACCGACGCAAACGAATACATGCATTCAATGTTGTTGTCATTACATTAATGAGTTCTCAGGAGAGAGACTTCGATGCCATTATGCCATAGTAGGCATAACACAGGCAGAGCACAGCAATACTGCCTTAACATAAGCCTAGCACTGAGGCATTGCACTGACACATACTATACCAGACACACTCCACCACCAAAATTACTCTGACTCTACTGTCACTATGAATGACGACAATTATATTGAATACTAATATGACTACAAAATATTAAAACTTATTAAAACTTTCTTAATATTTATTGTTATTATTATTATTATTATTGAATCAGAAAAATGTCATTTAATTCAATTCATTGCATAGTTTTTATTGTTATTACTTTATATGAAATGAAAACTCATTTTATTCATCGATAGCTATATTTATAAATCGATATATATTTTGAATTTTACTGAAACAGTAATCGTATAAAACTTGTATTTATGTCTAATATTGTAATTATTTTGACTATAAGTATGTATTGTATCGAAAACAATAAAATCAAATAAAAGAATAGAAGTATTAAAGAATAGAATAGGGGGTAAACAAGTTTGTTATGCCAGCCGTCTCTCCAACGCTAAGAGACTTTTTTACTCTAAAGCTTTTTTATACTGTTTTGTTCGCTCTGCAAATGAGAGGAGAGGCAGCTTTGCGTTGTCGAAGTGCACAACTCTCTGGTAGGCACAGATCCTGGTAGAGCAGAGTAACGCAAAAAAGCAGGTATTAAGTTATACACATTGAACGAGAGATAGATCTCAACCCAGAGAGTCATACACAGAGTGAGTGAGTGAATTGAGGAGAGGGAGGGAGAGAGAGAAGGGAGTATTGGCTGCACTACACTATTGAGAGAGTGTAGACTACACTCCGACTGAGTATTGGTTGTGTACAGCACTCGCTCTACGCTTAAGCAATGCTGCAATTGTAAAGAATATACAGAATAATACGCCATAGAATAGGATAGAGTGTGCTGTGCGTTGGGTGTAGCCCATAAGGATGGGTAATCCATCACTGTCATCGATTACATTGTGACGAACCCCCCCATGGTCACGATAGAGAGAGTTATGGTTGGCCTACCGCTATCACGTGCTTATGCTAATATGTGAGGCGAAGGCGGAGCCTAACCACAGTTAAGCGACATCGCCAAAGAAAAATTATTTCCATCCAATTCACCTCAAAATTAATGGTCATGAGTTCGTTTTTGATGAACTCTTCGCCAGCGGCCTATGCGTCGGCCGATCCGAAGTTCCCACCGAACGAAGAGTACTCTCAAGGAAATTACATTCCTGACTATTACGGTGCAGGTTCTCAGCCGACCGCCAATGTTCCGACCACACATCAGTCCCATTATGGATACCATCATCACCCGGCGCTCAATTATATCGACCAGAGCCAACAGCAATACCACCATCATCACAACCATCACATCGGGCCGTCAACAGCTCCACAGTACTACACACCCTGTGCTGGTGGAGGACTGGGCGCCGGCAGTGCATCAACACATCCATCGATTCACCATTCGATCGGAGCAGCACATCAGTTATCACCTCATCAAACGTCAATTGCACCTCAATTGTCACATCTGTCCCGTGTGTCGAGTCCGGGACTTCATCGGTCGCCATCGCCGCGAACTCAGGCAGCCTTAAGTATTGTTGAACCGCCGTCACCGCCTGACTGTGCTATATCTGGTCAGAGCGGCAGTGATTCGGGGACTGGCAATGGAGGAGGTGGTCATCCGGTTATATATCCATGGATGAAGAAAGTTCACATTAATCAAGGTAAATGCAAAGGTAAACACATGTTTTAACAAATTGTGTTCATCTTGTGTTCTAATCTGTTAGTCCTAATAGAAGGCAATATATTTTGTCACATAATAGAGTTGTGCCATTCTATGCCTTTCTATGCCATTCTGTGCCGCCTTTGCATACAAAGCAATAATAATAAATCTTTTTGAACGCTTTCCCTCTCCGTCTTCTTCTTCCGCAAAACTATTCTGGCCTTCGTTGCCATAATGGCATCGATGGCAGCACAAGGCATCCACAGTCATAACAAATGGCATAACCATAACCTTGCCTTTGGCCTCAGCCGCCAACCCATCATTTAATGGCGGAACGGTTTTGGCATTTTTTAAATAATAAAAAAAAATACGAAACCAGAGCTCTATTGTATGCATAGAAAACTTTTGACAATTTTTCTATTTTTATCCCTTTCTTTCTCTCACTCTATAATTATTGTTAATTTATTGAAAACAATGTCTAATTAAATGTGTTTTTGACGAATTGTAGTGCAAAATGGCACCAATTTTACTGGAATGGAACCTAAAAGGCAAAGGACGGCATATACGAGGCATCAAATATTAGAATTAGAAAAAGAATTCCATTTTAATCGTTATTTAACCCGAAGACGACGGATAGAAATCGCACACTCTTTGTGTCTGAGTGAACGTCAAATTAAGATTTGGTTTCAAAATAGAAGAATGAAATGGAAGAAAGACAATAAACTGCCCAACACTAAGAATGTTAAAAAGAAGAACCAACAGAATAACCAACAGTCGGCTAACAATAGCCAACAGCCGCCGCAATCCTCACAAAATGCTCACGACGTGAACGCCCTTCAAATGGCACAACAGCCGCCACTTTTACAAACAGAGCCAAAAAGTGAAGCACCAACTTATGGTTTGACCGAACTGTGAGCACTGGCCAAATATGGCGTCCACTCTAATCATAAGTTAGACCAATAGTTACTATTTGTTTGAATGTGACTTCATTTGACTCCATTTGACGGTCGTTGAGAACCAAAACTATAAACTCCTAAATCGTGTGATACTATTCGACACTAAATTATTCGTATAATAACTGAAATTTTGACAAAAATCTAATTTATTTGTTGTTCTCAAAACGAATTCGAAGACAAAATATTAACCAAAAAAATAATAGGCCGGTAGTGACCGACTCTAATGGGACTTCAAAAGACAACATTCCTGTGAAATTCACTCATTTCGCAATTCACGTAAAATTTATTTGCGTTCAAAACCAAAACTTTAACTCTAAATCAAATTCGAAACTAATTGTGTATTATATAATCTGGCAATTGTGCAATGAATTCATTTCCACATTTTTCTGGTTTAATCCTCATTAGAATTCTTCATTCAAACGAAATAAGTGTTCAGAAGAGTGTTTACCAAAAATTCGGTGAAAATTAAAAGAAGTTGTCGTCATTTGGCGATTCATTCAATGTATGAACGATTCAATTATTGCAAAACAATTGCATTGAAATACTATACGAATATACCAGTGATTATATATTATAGTGTTTTCTGTACGTATTATACAAATAAATATATAAATATATATATATATTATAAATATATCTAAAACTCAAACTCAAACTCTAGTACTGTATACTCAAAAAACACAAAAAGTGATGGATTCGAAATCTGCTGATCGATTGGCATTTTATGATTAATTTTCACTCAAAAACACTCCGCATTGATGTTCCTCTAATGTTATATTTTATCAGCGCTGCGAACACCGCAAGCAATTGAAGCAATTTTATGAAAATCAACGTAGTATTGATTATTTCTCTCTCTCTATCTCTCTCTCTTTCTTTCTCTCTCTCCCCTTTCCCTCTCTCTCCTTCTCTCGCACTTTGTCTGATTGGCCTAAAATAGTTTGAAATGAAAAGAAAAAATGAGTAAATTGTGTAAAAATTTGAATACAAGTAATGAGAATAATAAGAGAAAGGCATAACTTTATTCGTTTGCCTAAAGAATGTGAGGCAAAAACACCAAAAATAATGACGAATCTCAGGATTCGGCAATAAATCGATGATTAATAGCGATGTTATACCATATTATATAACAGTTGTATTCGCACACAATTGTAAATGTAATCCAATTAAGCGGTGATATGTCGGGTCACACAAACATTAAGTAGAGCTGCAATTAATTTATTTGTGATAATAAATACTAATAATTAATTTAACATAAAATGTAATAATTGTAAACATTTGATCCAATCGTCACTAAATTTAATTGAGATTTGATTTAAAATATTTCAATTTTATCTCCAATTTATAGTATAATAACAAAAAATATTAACATTTCTTTCACTTCTCTAAAACATTTAGCATTAATTAATAGAATTACAAATGTTGAAAATGAATCTTGTTCATTTGTCTATAATCATTGTAAATTAATACCATGGCACTTTTATTTCTATTTTCTCTAATTCTTAATTCTTTGTGTATTTATAGCTTTTAATGAAAAAAAGAACTTTTGTTTAATGACTTTAAAAACAGATCTTTTATTCAATTGACTTTTGACCAGTTTTCTCAAAAATACTCTCTCTTTCTCTCTCTCTCTCCCTCTCACTCTCTCTTTCTGGACATGAATAGTTTTTGTGGGGAATTATCATATGTTTGTCAATTATGTCAATTAGTTAACTCATAATAAGAATATAATGTATTATAAGAATTTTCAATGAAATCATTTCAATCCAACGATTATTTCAATTCTTTTTAAAATTTCAAATACAATACAAGACTTTTATTAAATTTGTTGTTGTTTTGTAGTCTTTCATGTTTTTTATGAGTCACTACTTTCCCACTCATTTATACATTGTTTTACGCAATTTTTGTTAGAATTTTTGCTCATTTTTTTCTCTTTCTTTTGTTTGCTATCAATACAAATCTCTACACATATTTTCTTTTGGACTCTTTTCGCTCAAACAGCAAAACAACAAAACCGAGTGATTTGCGAGTTATGTCAGTTATGTCCTCTCATTTGGTCTCCTATTTTGCTCACAACTCAAACTCTCTCTCTATTGATATTTGTCTGTTATTTCTGTCTCTTTAGACTTTTCACTTCATTCCTAACTTTTTCTATATTATTGAAAAAGTGCCGCATTTTTTAATTCATTGAATATTGCGATCATTTCACTGATAAACTGAATCTCAAATTCAGTCTTTTTTGGCATTTCTTGTCTTGTCTTTAGAAATGGTTGACATTTTGTTGATAACAATTTAGAAAAATTAAAAGTTCCTTATTTTAAATGACAAGTCGTTTAAGACTCAACGTTTTATGGGATATCTCTGGTGTACCAAACATTCAATATATGAAGATTTGTGCCCCAAATGTGAAGGCATTTAATATTATATATATTTTGATTTTTTCAATTGAATTGATGTACAATTTTTTAAAATTATTTTTTCAGAATATATTTAAATTAGTTTAAGTAAAACAAAACTGAATTATTAAAACCAAAGACAGACACAAATCTCTGTTAATAAATTGATGCTCAGATTGACTGATAATATAACTCAATAAATAAAATCATTGTTATTATTATTGAACTAAGAGTTGACTTAACTCTAAATCGATTCAATCGTTTTGATTCATATCTTCTAAATTGCTTTCAAAGTCTAAAGTATTTTACAAAATGAGTGTAAATAAGTTTTCAAATATAAATTGAAATATAAATTATTGAATTATCTCATCATTTACTAGAATCGGGCACATTTGATGGATTATTAAGTGAGCTAGGCAGTTGAGTCTGTATGCAAATGCCACCTCCAATAGTGGATTATATTACACGCTTGCTTACCATCGGCTCAGGGCTGTGATCGATGAGTCTCAAATGAAGTCGGTCTCAAATCGTCCCTATCTCTCATAGATTTGAAGCCTTAATATACAATTATATGGATATTTATAAATATACCACTTTATATAATATACGTATATATATATATATGAATGAGTCTACGAATATATTCTCTGCAATTAATAATTGCAGATAAATTTTTACATATTCTTAACGCCATTTAATGAGTCATTAAAAACAATATGTATTCACTAAGACTAGATGTTTACATATTTCAAAGGGGACTCATATTTTGATGGTGAGAACCATTTGACTGACCCTTTAGTTTTTCTTCGAGTATTCGTAAAAATTCTTATTCTGTCGCTTATTTTTTAGTGATTTTAGTCATTAAGAGAATTATATTTTTATGCAAAAATCGCAACGAATTTACATTTTTCAGTCAAATTATTGCCAATAATTGACAAAAAATTTAGAATTCATGTCAGCCCTGAATACAGTCTCTCCTGGCATTCACTATAAGACAGCTATAAGGTATAAGAAGCCACTGCACTCTCACTATCTTTAAGTTAATTAAATAGTTTAAATTGATTCCAGGTTTAATTAATAAATTATCTGTTAATTATTTGTTTATATTTTGCTTTATTATTATTACTTGATATTAGTTTTTCATTCATTCATAATTTTGTTCGTATTTTTCATTCATATCATTAGAGTATATAAATGTATTTGAATAATGATTTCGATGAAAATATTATATAAATCGCAACAAATTTGATTAATTTGATTGAGAAGTCGGCAAAAGCTAACATTGAGTGCTCTTATAATAAGTATAATTAATAATTGTTGAGACTCAGACTCAAGTATTCCAGTGCTTTAACTACTGCTCTGATGTTTGAAGTAAAGGTTTTTTTTCTTGCTTTCCATTACAGGACTTCTTAGTTGTCACTTGTATTGTAATATTGGACTGACTGGCAATCATTGACTTCTGTAATGCCTTATTAGAGAAGAAGTGAAATATAGCGCTTTGAGTAGTTATTGTGCGAATGTGAAAATGGCATTTCTCGTGTGATGTTAGTCTTAGTCTTTTTAACTAATTATATGCCGTTTCTTCTGATCTAACATTGAGTCACAGCTATTCGGTGTTTGGATCGCATGAATGCTCAACCATATACTACCACATATACTAATATATATAAGTATATACTGGCATATACTCAGATCAGACATTCGGCATAGACTTATGCACATCAACTCAAGTGAGAGCTTAGTTGGAAATGAACTTAACTCGAATCTAAGCGAAATTTGTTTGAGCGCATCACTATATAAGCTCTGGAGGTAAGAAAGATAAACAGCGCTCTTTACCCTTAATGAAGGTAATACTCTTGAGAGGATCATCGCATCGCACAAAAAGATGCAATACATCTAAAAGTGCACTACTTGTTGCACAAGGCTTTACTCAATTTCTATTTACTTAACACAACTTCCATTTCCACTCAGATTCCAATTGATTGTGATTTTGTTGAGTGCATTACTACTAAAATGTCCCAACACTTCTGCAACACTTCTGCAACACTTCTCCAACACATCAAACAAAAGTACTTTTGTCTAATGAACTAAAAATCCAAAATTATTTAATGTTTTTATAGATTACGACAACTTTTAATGTATTTTTTTAACACAAAATCTTATTTGTTTGCCATCGAATGCATTGAATAAATGATTTAAAAGAAAAGTATTGTTAAAGCGATAGACTTAACGAAGGACTGAATGAAGGACTGAACGAAGGATTGACCCAAAGTTCAATTCTTTGAACAATGTTTTGGGTAGAGATAGTAGAAAACAATACAATAATACTTAGACTAATGCAGGGCATCACTACTATAGTAGAGTTTGTCCACTCTCTGGAGACTCCATTTCTATCTATCTCTTGCTCGAGCGAACCCTTTCCTTTGCAGTCTTCTTTCCCGACTTTGATTTATGGTTTAGATATACGACTTTTGTTGTAGAGGACAGTCATTTCAGCCATTTATGCTTTTCATAGATTTTCAAATACATGAAAGAAAGAGGCGATTCCATACTTTTATATACGGAGTGCCCGAAGCGGTACTGTATTTGTTATGAGTTATCTTTTGCTGATGTGTTCCTAATATAAGTGTATTCTTGAGAATTGGGTTGTATTTGGAAATAGTGGTAACTGTGATAATCGCGTTTGAGCCGACATTATCTTAATTGCTTAATAAAAAATTTAGATATACTCTCACATAACAGACTCACAATTAATTTGACAGTTGTCTCAAACACGGACTCGTTTTATCAATTAGTTAACTATCACTTTAAACAGTGACTGCTATGACTGCTATTTTTCATTCTATAAGTACTAACCATAAAATTTAATGGTTAGTAATGATCGCATTAATAAATAAACAATTTTTATAGAATTTATTTCTCAAAGTTTATCGTAATTTAAGTTTAAGTGAAAATACTTTTCACTGATTTTACACAAAATATATTAATATATTTGAAAATTTCTAAATAATTAAAGAAAATCTGGAATTAATTTAAAATAATAGAAACAGTGATTCAGAGTTTAGTGTTGTTGTCAGTTGTGTCTGATTTATTCGGAAAGGGGTGTTAATTACCAGGGCTAATCCAATTTTGTTTGTAAGCACTCAAGAGCTCTGAGTCTAATTTATGTGCGAGTGGTGTCATTTGCACTCCAGTCTAATCTATTGTAGTAGTGATGAGTATTTCTTATACTCTTTTTTCTTCACTTCTTTGACTACATTTCAATGGATTCTGAATGTTATTCATGTATTGCCACGACTGCCACGACTGGCCTTTCTCTGTGTCTTTGCTCAAAATATTTAAACTCTCATCAAAGACTCGCAACCAAATGGTTTGCATCAGAGCTGAACCGGTTGTGTTTGAAATGAAGAAACAGTAAAAAAATGTAAACTCAATTGCAATCCAAAGGCATATTATTTTAGAGTTCCAAAAGAATGAGTATTTTTCAGTAACTTATAATCTATTTGATATTACATCCTGGAAGAAATGCTTTTTCCCATGAGAGACGATACCGCCATAATACTCAAGTAATACTCAACTAATACTCGAGTAATACTCATTCGCTTTCCACAATTTTTAATAGTATTCCTAAACTTAAAAAAAAGTATAATATCTATCGGAGTAGAACCCAAAGAACGTACATTCAGTACATTCACCTCAAGTGTTGAGTAAAAAAAATGGTCAAACGATTAACATTATATTTGAGGCAATTTTAGGGTTTAAAATAAATTTCATTTTTTTGATTTCGACAATCATTCAAATGATGTGAAAATATTTTTAGAATTAGTTTTTATGAGTAGTCGAGAGACGAGACGTTAGCAAAAATTTCTGGTTGTCGTCCAAAGTATGTTTGGTTTGGGTGACAGAACTGTACGGACTCATACCTCCCACCCATAAGTCATTAATATCAATCGGTTATACTGCCTGCTGCTTACAGTTGGGACTGTCCAACGGTTGGCACAATAATAGCAGACATGTTCTTATATGGCTTATGCTTTGAGTTGGAGTGACAGCACTGACATATGCATTATTAGAGGCAGCATATGATGCATATATCCTTGAATCGGTCCCAATATCACAATATCACATATTGCCAGAGCACTACCCAAATATCATATATTGCTTGATATCAGGCGTACCACAACTTTCCCAGAATCGTATTCCTCATAAACCAAAACAAATATTTTCCAATAGTTGTGCCATTCGTTAACTTCCATTCGTTTCCAGAAGACAAACAAATAAAGCATTTGAAAGGATTGTGAAATATTTGGGAAGAAGTGTTAATAGAATTGGCATAAAATGGGATAAAATGGCATAAATTGAATTTTGAATATTATATACATATTTATTGGGAATATTTGATGGAAACAAATTCAAATCGTATGCATCTGTTGTTTGGCGTTATATTTATTGGAGAGAAGTCTTAAATTGTGTGTTTGGCTTATATTCAGAGTATTGAGAGTATGGAGAGTGAGTGCCGTCACTTTTATTGAAGAATAATCGTCTCTTTTTTCGAATTTACTTACATCTAAGTAGAGTCGTATCGATGTTTTCGATATAACATTTTAGTTTTCCCCTGCGATAAGAGCACCGGCACTGAGAACAGAGGAAAGAGATGTGAGCGCATAATAGTCTGTGTATATAAGATGAGTGCTGGAGTAAAGCTTGCGTATCACCGGCGCCATACTGACCATCACTGAGACTCCCAAATCACAAATGGCATACATTTGACTGAATATTTCGATTGTGGCCCTATCGCCGACATTAACGATACATTTACTCAGTCAGTGGTGTTTGTCTTTCAATGTTAGACTCTCTGTTGTCATGAAAGCTAGTGTTCACTACTCACTACTCATCCCTAACTGACTAAAATTTACTGAACTATTATTCTCTACTCAGTCTTCAGGGGATTAATTCGTAAAAATTTAAACAAAAAGCAAAACTCGAAAAATCGTATTTTTATCCGTTTATGAACTCATAATCAAATACTTTATATTCGAATTACTTTTCAAAACGAAATGTTGGCTCAAATCCAAACTGTTATCATATTCTCTAAAATTGATATTTTTGTCGATAAAATGTATTAAAATAAACTCTTTTAGAAAAAAGGGATTCAAAATAAATAAAAGCGAATGAAAAAAGAGAATTAATTTGAACTGCAATTAATAAATAGCTAAACAACAAACACGTGGTTCTCAAGAATTACCGGTCGGAACACAAACATTCAATATATTGAATAAGAGATACGTTAGACTACGAGCAGAATAAGGATAATAGTGGGCGCTATTAGAGTATTAGTAGTATGAGTGATGTGCAGAGTATGACCGAATGGCACATTAAATAAATGGCTCCCAATTTATTTTGTCCAAAACCTAAAGAGGAAGCAGTGCTTAGGCAATGGTTAGGCAATAGTCGTCAGTGCAGTGCAATGCGATGGAAGCAATTAAGTCCAATGTTATGATGACATGCAAGACATGCGAGTCGTGACTTCAAACTGATTTTGTCGATCACTGATCAGAGATGTGATTCCCATTAAAAATGTGTCCCAAAAGACCATTTGTTTATGTTTTTTTTGAGTCATTAAATCCATTCTTCACTTATTTCTATTTCAAAGTAAAAATGGCTGAAAGTAGTGTTCGGTTCAGTTTTTAGGATGAAGTCTAAGAATGTTTGATAGCCTCGAGGTTTTCATGAATTTTTTGCAGCGTTGAACCCAAAAGCTGTCACTTTTACGAATAACTATTGGTTCGTGTAATGATTGATTACTCTGTTCCTCACTATGACGTCACTTATAGGCCACAGCAATAGACTGGATGTTAGGGCGTAATGCTATGCCTGAGCTATGACTGAGCTATGCCTGTGTTCAATAGTACCAACACTCATACCAAATGTCTCTTATGTTACAAAAAATGAAAGAATCAAAAGAGAATGAAAACGAACAACGAATGAACGAACCCTCAAATGAGAAACCATTTGCTGAATAAAAAATTAGAGACAAAACAGACAACAGAAAGAATGGCACAAACAGTGGTTGTGCGCCAATTGTGCGCCGGTTGTGTAGTCCAGTAATTGCGTTTTAATTGCTTCGACCTTGCTGCTTTTGCTGCTTTTGCTGCTTTTTACTGGCTTTTCACTTGAATTCAATTGCTATTTGTTATATGTGTGCACATCATAGCCATCAAAACATAGTAACTAAAAGTGAAACCATTGCTCTGTCAGATAGTGTCAGTGCAGTCCTCTCTTTGTGCTGTTCGCTCGACATGTATTCTATCTTTTCTTTTTTGTCGACTCGACTCAACTCTTGATTCTTTATATCTTATATCAGTCGAGATATACCGCAAAATGCAATGCAATGTCTGATCAATAAAAGCAGTGCCAATACAGGCATATATTGAGAACAGGCATAGAATGGCATCGCATGCTATGCCCCTAAAAATATTCTCTGAGCAAATGCAGCTGTCAAGTGATGTTTCTTTGTGCATGAAAATGATGAATGACTGAGTGACTTGAAGCGCACACACACCACATACTCAGCATAGGCACAACATTGGCACAGCATTGGCACAGACCAACACATATTCATATTCACATACATTCTGTACATCGAACACACATTCACTAAATTATAGTTAAAGTCTGACCAAAGATAGCGAGAAGTGAGTGACCGTCACTTCCAATCTCTAAGAACCGTTTTTCTTAGCCCTCCAGAG
>JAQFZL010000384.1:0-16686 GCA_034695685.1 Galumna lanceata
GTTATTTCGGCAAAACTTTAGCCAAAAAAATCTAATCTAAGTCTAAGTCTGAGATTTATTGCACTGGAATTCAATGGTTTTCTCTCTTTTTTTTATTAGCGGAGAGACCTATCGTTCAAAAGACTATTGCGAGTCATCTCTGATCGTCACTAATCTTTCGATCGGATCTTTCTTTTACTCATTACTCAGACATTGCTTTTGATCGGAGGAATAGAGGAAAAACTGGACTGTCTTTTGAGTGAACCAACGAATGATATATAATAACAGTAAGTATTGTTAGTTATATCACGAAAATAGTGCCTAATTTATAGATAGAAACGAAAATATTGCAATCATTGCCCAACAATTTATTATGAGTTGAATGTAGCGGAGCAAACAACTTGTTCCTCTAAGTGAAATCTTGGCAAAAATCAGATGAAATAATGGAGAATTTATTGAGTTTTAATATTATATATGTTTTATTGTATTTCATTAGCGCTTATCCAATGATTTACGAGTTATTTCTAGTTTATTATTTGTATGTTTTTATGTGTTTAATGTTTTTAAATCGAGTGAATCGTCTCTAAAATTTTATAATAGTTTAGAAATATTATGGTAATCTTAAAAAATTCCCCTGTTTACTCAAGGATCTATAAGTTAACTCGAGGGAATTTTTCTAACTGATTGATGTGTCGGTTATTCCCCTGTTTTATATTGACTAACATTTGATTTATATCTGTGCTGTGGATAAGCACTGGAATAGCATAACATCATTACAGAGAATAAGATCTCTGATCGATACCTAATCTGAAGAATTGATGCAAAAAAACAAAATTATAACGAATTTCTTGTCTTTTGTTTTGTTGTTTGAAATGAGATCTGAATTTACTGTAAATAAATGTAACTAAAAATAAATTGATTGTATCTGTTGTACACAAATCTCATTACATACAGAATGTATATGATATCAGTAGCCAAGAGTGAATTAACTGATAGTTTTATTCTTGTTTATTGTGAACATTGATCTCTTGCATCGATAGCACTGGTTTTGGGGAATAGATAGAGAAGTTCGCACACCATATATAGCATTAGAGATATATCTAATAGACAATAGGCTTTTATATACAAGAGTTCCTATTTTTATTAGGAATTTGGAGTACAAGTCCTGTGCTTAGCGTTTGCGACAACAAATTTTTGCTTTTGTCTTCACTACTGATACCAACAGAAGAGCTGTCATTCAATACAAGGTTAAGAGCTCTCAAAAGGATAGGACTCGAAAAATAATATGAGATTTAGCTCATAATCTGATGGTCAGGCAATTAGACGTGAGAAAGTTTGCAAGTGATAATCTAGATAAGATCTGAAATAAATTACTGCAAATATGGCCGACGTATCAATACATGTATTTATTAATTACTTGTATTTGGTTTTAGTGCAAGGTGAATTCTTGCAATTTTTCAAAATACATTATTTTAATTAATTTATTTTGTAAGTTAATACCCATTTTGTATTAAGCTTTAAGAAATTAAGCAAGGTTACATTACCCGACTACTACCTTGGTGCATTTTTTGCTTGATATTGAAAAGAAAAGTTTTTTCCCATTTTATTAGTTTTTTGACTTTAATTTAATATAAGGTTTTGTCTGAAATACAAACCAATAGTTTTTGTGAACGAATTCAAAGAAAATTGAAAAAGAAATTCATTTTTCTCTTCAATTTGAGAATTACTTATTAGACAATCAAAAGACGTCATATTTTTATTTGAAAAGTTGTTGAAAAAATGTGTTTTTTTCCATTGAACTCAACTATCAAATCCCTATTAGAGGTGTTGTCGAGGAAAATCACAATAAAACTTAAGTAAAGGTAATTTTAAATTGGATTTGAAGTGAGAAAAACAAGTTTTCATTGCGTTTTCACATATAATTTGTTGAAATGAATTTATTTCACTACTTTTTTTTGTTACTTTTATTCACATAAATTGATAGTTAAGTTCATTCTGTAAGACATTAAAATAATTTTGCCTCTAATTAGTTGAATAAATCACTTTCTAAAATCAATTATCAAGATAATCTAATTGAAAATTCTTTATGTTAATTTTAAAAAAGGAATTTATCCATTAATAGAGCAAGCAAATTTAATACTAAAAAATTACATTATGGCTCAAAAATTAGGATAAATGTATATTTTAATTGAATTTTATTACTGGAATTAAATCTGGTATTTCTAGAAAAGAATTGCTTTGTATTAACTCTTCCGACAAATAATTAGTGAAAGTGTTTTACGTATAAAACAATTAAATAATTTTATTATTAAATTTAAAGTAAAATTTCTTATCGTTTAAAAATAATGAGACAATTTCTAACTCGTTTTGTGTGTCACTCTTTCCTCGATAAGTAATATTTTGTTCTTGTTAAATTGCACATTTTAATTGCTAGTCGGCTAGTTGCCAAGATCATTTAATTTTCCATGGTGAGTTTTAATTTACTTATAATATTTGCAATAATATCACGTAAACTACATTATAATGAAAGTATATCTCTGTATAAATTTTGTGTTTATCTGTTGTAATATATGAGACTCAAACTGTTCTGGTTATGATTCCTGTCATTTCTGGCAACTTTTCAATCAGTGTATTGAGTTTTAGTCAAAAAAATTTTTCCTTTAACTTAAAAGATAGCGATCAGTGAAATGACTTTATCTGAGTTTTGTTTTGTATTTTCATTAAAAACATTAATTTAAGTCTCAAATCATTTAAGATATGCCTTTGAGAGTAGTTTTCAAAATATAGTAAAACATAAAACTTTTGAAAATATAATAATGTGCTGAACATTAAAAAAATTGTTAGCAAGATCCTTTAATCCAAGGCAAGTTTTACTATCAATAGTTACTATGGTTATGGTCTGTTATTGTCTTGAAAATCTTGTTCACAGTCTCTAATGATTAATGATTTTGTTTGAGACGTTTTGTCTCGTTTTGTGAAACAGTTATTCCTCTCTTCCTAAAAGTGAAAACTCCTTAATAGGAGAGAACATACATTTCGTTGAATTATGAAATATAAGAGGGGTTTATATGACAATACGGTAGTGACAGATAGTGTGTCGACAACAACAGGGGTTGAGTCAGAGACAGCAATTTCTCTTCTTCTCTTTAGGAACTGGCCTTTTCTGGTGAGCACATACTTTCTTTGTGTTGCGCCAAATAACTTCTTCATGAGTGGGCACCGGTATGTGTCAAAGGGGACGCATATAATAATACTTTCATTCAAGTGTTGTATTTCCAAATACTTGATTGTCATTTGAGGCTGAGCTCAGAAAACTAACTGAATCTGAGGGATTGAACTCTCGTTTTACAGCCCTTCCTAAGTAGTGTTTATGGTTTATAGTTAGCACAGGACTCGCAAAACTCTTCTTCTCAATAGAGGATAAATATTTGTGAGGATTATTGGCTTTGAATTTACGGTAAATTCAATTGAAAAGTACTGAATGACTGATAATTTGTTTACTTTTCAGTCAGTTTTTCAGGAATTTCGCATAAAATAGAACTAAAAGGTTTTAGTCTCTATTTTTTTCGTGTTGTGAACACATTCTACCAGTTTTTGAACCTGTGCTCAGAAAAGTGGCAGATATATGATAAAGCACTGAATTAAATGGATTTTCAACAAATGAATGGATTTATTGTTGATTTCTGCAGACCGTAATGTATTGAATCTTATTATTCAACTTTTATTTATTTTTTCTATTCTGTGTTCAGATAAAACTTTTATATACTTTTCTAATGTGTATCGAAAGACACAAACAGTATGTGATGTTTCTATTCATGAAGTAATCCATAATTAATTATATGTTTATTAGTAGAGTATATATTCTGAATATAAATTAAATTCAAGGCTTTAGTATTTCTGGAGGAAAGGCTTCTATAGCTTTAATAGGAAATGACTTTTCGATTGTTAGCCCAGAATAGCATAGAATATCATTTTATATCAATAATGAGATATAAATCTTAAGCTTTGATACGATTATGATATTAAATATGAGGTCAAACATGAGAAAAGAGTCCTATTATTCCTAAATTAAAACTACTTAACTAAAGTGTTGTGCGTAAAACCAGTTCCTCTAAAACGACTTACCATCAAATAAATATGTTTTTGTTATTGTTGCTTGCTAAAATAATAATAGAAAACTACTCTACTTAAATATGATGCCTAAATAATTCAATGGTTTTATAGATATGTCATAATTGAGGCTATAATAAGCTATAGTATAGCCTCTGAGGCATTACGAGTAATATTTCTTTAAAAATATTTCTCTTATGTTTAACGATATTTAACCTTAATTTTAACGGTTCAGTCAATTCTGTGTTGTTTTGAATGAAAAATATTTATATTTAATAATATCTAATAGTAAAGAGCCTTCAATTTCGGTGAATAAATACCTGTTCCTTAGCCTACAGTCAAATATTTATAGTAAAACCATTGATTAACTATAGATTTAGTTAAAAGTTACACCGAATTTGCTCTACATTAATATGATCTTGGTGTGAGCAAGGTGATTCCATTAATTATTTATTAAAATTGTTTTTTTAGAATACTTTTAAGTGATTTGTATTTAAAAGCATTTGTTTAAAAGGTTTTTAATTGTTTGAAAGTAATCTTGCTCATCTATAAAGATAAATGCATTGATTATAACAATAATCTAACCGTTTCTTATCCAACTCATCTTAAGTGAGAGATAGCGTGAAAGATAATAATGAAATAAATTTAAAAACTGTAATCTTTTTCACAAAAAAAAAAGGTTTATTTCGGTTTTTTCTGTGAATAGGATTTTCTTTTAACTGTTTATGTTTTACAACTAAATGAGTGATCGATTTGAGTACTAAAATGTTTAGGGGTTTAACAGTTTTAATGGTATTTTTAAGTATTTTCTTTGAGGGAACAAATAAAGATTTGGAAGAAAAGTCATTAATAGCCTATTTTTGTGCCGAAAATGTGAACTAAAATAATTGAATATAGATTTCGAGTCACAAAAGAAATAAATGAAATTTCAGTAAATTTCTTCTCTTTTTGGACATAAAATACGATAAAAGTGTTAGAAATTCGTTACAAAACAATTGATAAGAAATTATTGAATTAATTTTTAGATTATTTTTTTAGGAAAGTATTGCGAAAATTGTTTATTTGAGTTATTATTCCTTTCAGAAAATAACCAAGATAACTAAATAGCCTAGGTAATTAATAGTCTTAAATATCAAAGTTGACAGTATTCTAATTATTGTTTTAATTTGAATGAATTAAACTGAAAACTTGATCTAGCTAATTTTAATATTGCAGATTACTTCCTAGAATTGTTTGTGATGAAAGTTTAAGGGCAACTACCAGTAAAGACCTTGGTATTTCCATGAACAATACAACCAAACAATAAACTAGTTTAGAGAGGAGGACGTGAATCATTTGCAGGATTCAATTTTAGCCATTAGTTACTCTTTACTCAACAATTTTGTATAATTAATGATTGAATTCTTGCGTTTTGTGTTTTAGTCTTTAATAATATCTTCTCTTCAAATATAAGACATATTTTAAGTCAAACCATAATTTATGAGAATTCACTTTTTCTGAGGTTTTTGGCTCTCAATTAACATAAAGGATGTGAACATCCATTAATTTATATTCTATTGAAGTTTTCTTTAGCCACAAATGAAACACTTTTTTTACTCAATTTGTTGGAGAAAAGTTTGTGAATATAAAAAAAACTGAAGTTATTTGTAATCAATTGAATGAAAGATCGGCTGACGATTGAAACGAAAGGGACTAAAAAAGTCACTTTTGGTTCTTGAGATTCGCGAAGAGCTTACAATTCAATCAGTCATTCATTTATTCACTGAATTCTTAAGTGTTTTTCCACACAAAATGGAATCGTATTATCGCTTATTTTTAGTGAATTTCATGAGAGACGGAATGAAATCCATTTGGAAAAAGCGTTTGAAAAACACATTGACTCAGAATAAGAGCCAGAAATTAACTTTCTTTACTCACTTTTCTATAAGTGGCAAGCTCATATCTATAAATTATCTTGCTTATTTATTCTTTATAACAAAAGTGTACTTAAGTTTTGAAATTTATTATATTTTTACACTTTTTTTGATTCACTTTTGAGCTGATAAGCAATGACCTAGTTCAAATGGTGTTGTAATTCTATACCCTGGTCATCTAGCATTTTGTTTTTACATCTTCTATGAGATGAGAGGTTTTCCTTTCATTTCAGAGCCTTTTCTTTGACTCTTAAGACTATTGACGACTGATTTACAAAATTCCTAACTTTGTTTTGTATCTAAAATGACATATCGTTTGAAAGACAAGACATGACAAGAGTTTAATTTTAGCGAACAATATGTCCTTGATATCAATCGTGGCTTTTTTGAGCCAATGACTCAAAAATTGGTTCAAAATGAGCCGAAAATAATTGCAAATCAATTTGTATTTTGAATGAAATTTATATGTTTTTTTGTGTCAGTCTTTTGTTGCCCTTTTCTGTTACCAGTTTTAGACACGATTTGATTGATTAGTATTCAGATATAGTTTTGAATGAATTCCAAACAAAATTTGTCCGACAATTTGATTCAAAAGTGAAGTAAAATCAACAAAAAATGTGTTCATAACTTCTTTACAGTTGAGTTACTCCAAAACAAATATTATAAAAACGAATTTCAACCAAAAAATTGCATTTTTTTGTTACAAAAATTTCATAAAAACTTATTTTTCGGTAAAACTTTTTTATCAAAAAAAATTATTGGAATTCAAGAGAATTGAGTTTCAGTTAAAATACTTTTTTTTTCATTCATTCACTTATTTATTGAATTTAATTTATTGACTCAAATTTTTTTATTCAATTTATTGATTATTAGATTCATTGATAAGAATTGAAATTTAATCATAACTTCCGAGAAGAGAGGAATACGAGTTATTACGGTATTGGAGGAAACGTCAATGTTTTTTTGTCTGTTCTATAAAAAGCCATTACTTTATACCTGTCCCTAATATCAGTCCCCAAACCAAGAGATCAAAGGCCAGAGAAATTAGAGTCTGAGTGCGTTTTTGTGATTGAAATAGTGATCCCTCTGTTTGTATGAATTATTTTGTTGTTTGACTGTCTGTATGTTTTTGCAGAGCACACACCACATCAGATCTGATATTTTGGTAGTTGAGGCCACATATTGAAGGCAAGTGGTCACAGATAGCACTGGAATTTCTATCATTTTCTTAGGGCTTAAAATTCAAGTCATGTGTCTTTAGGCCAGAAAACAGCCACAGAAAACACAAACACTGACTCATAGTATGTATGAATAGTCGACTGTCCCCTAAATATTGGGTAAAACGAAATTGAATTTTCTTTTCGGCAGAAATAACAGCATTAGTAATGTTTTCACTACTCATTCCTACCGACTCTTTGCCAGTGTTTGCGAGGCTAACCCCTAATAGTATACAAACATAGACCCAGTATGGGGTAGTGCTAGAGTTCTAGCAGTCACTGATGACCGGAAGTGTCGCTTAAGTCAAAGACTCTATTTTGAGAGTGAAATTGAGCCAAACTTTTCTGATTTAATATAAATTTCATTTCTATTATTTCTCTCCAATAATAGTAATCATATGAAACGGAAAACTTTTCTCAAATACTATAATAATATTGTTTTGGCTTACATTCAAAGCAGTAGTAATACACTTACAAGTGATTTACCATGTTTATATTCCTCATTATCTTTGTTAATATACTTTAATATACTTTATTAGTGAATATTCCGGAAAATATCTAAGTTTTAGAATAAGGAAACAATTGTTTATTTAAATTTAGCTTTTTATATCCTTGGTCAATATATTTTTAGTTTATATGGGTTGTTGATTATAGGGGTTCGACTGTATTTTTTGTGGCAAAAGATTACTTATTGAGTGGAATTCCTCTTTTTATCACTTTATTATGGCTTTCAATGGAATTATTTTCTATTTCGAAAGAAAACCTCATCTTTGAAAAAATGAAATTTGGGGCAACACTTGAAAGACTTACAACACTTTTAAATAGAAAATGAAAACAATTATAGAGAGTTAGCTTTCCTTCGGTTAATACAGAAATTAAAGGCTTTTGCCGTTTCAGACACCAATTCTTTTGAATTCTTTCCAATTGTTTTAAATTTGTTTTATTAGTAATTCTTTTGCTTTGAGTTTGAAATTAAACAAAAGTTTGGATTCAATACTTAATTTCCTCCAAAACAACAAAATTGTGTGACTTTTGTCTGTTGGGTTTAATTGCAAATTAATTATAATAGTTAGTCATTTAATCATTCGACCAAGCTCATACTGAATGCTCATTCTAATGTTGCTATTGAATCACTCATCCAAAAAAGTTTAATTTGGTTGTGAAACGACTTTGGAATTATTTTATTGACCAATTTGAGCATGGTCATTTTTTATTGTCCGTTTTCTATTGTAAATAATCTTGTTTAAATTCAAATCAGGTCGCAATTGATGGGAAATTGGCCTAGAGCAAACTATTAGCTTATTATTTGTATTGTATTGAAGCATAATTATGTTTGAATTGGTTATCCATGTTCAATAAACGCATACAATTATTTAAACTAGGTTAAATTGCATTCGTTTGAATAAACAAAATTACTTTTAAATTGAATTCAATTTGTATTTTAATACCTTTTTTGCTTCAATTGACTCAATCAGTGGGAAATGTAAAAATTGTTGGTTAAACAAACTGATTGCTCTTATTTTTCACTCTGGTAATTTGTTTAATCTTGCATGATCAAACTTTTTTATACTTTTAATTTAATGGATTGACTGTAAATTCATTTAAATTAAAAAGTGTTTTCAAAGGCTGTAATTAAATAATTAATTTTAAAGACGTATTGATTTCAATGAAAACTTGTAATTACCATGAATATTACCTGGAGCTTATTTTTATGCTAATTTATTAAATATTCTTTCGATTATAAACTCTGTATTTTATTATTCTATTATTGAGGAGTTTTTATGTAACCCAATATATGCTAATGAGTAGAATGTCTTATCATTTCCCATGACTTTATTCTCTGATAATCTTACAGACAAATAACTGAGAGGACAGGGAGGGGTCAAAAGTCTTCACACAGCATATAAATGCTTATGTGTATCGAAGTTCAGTTCATAGTATAAGTGTTTTGTGTTTGGTTTCAAAAGCTCTGAATATTTTGAAGTCAAAACTATTTGTCGCGTCCGAAGAATGAGCTCATAGTGAGTCCTATTCTGTGCTATTCTGTGTTCACTTATGCCGAACCCAATCCAAAAATGTGGTGACCCTAATCCCATTTAAAGAATTTTGTGTAGATATTTGTCCGCCTCTCAGCTGTAATTTAAAGGCCCGGTTCGTGAGAATAGCCCTCTATAACACTCTATACAATATTCTCTCATTTAATGAGACTTTTAATGCCTTTTCTTTAGAAGAAAAAAAATATTATTTCTTTTGATGTGATTTGATATTGAATTTATAACTGAAGTACTTTGAGGTCAGCCCCCCCTTTTCAAAATAGACTTAAGATGTTAAGCTCAATAACCACCGGCACAGCACAGATACAAATTACTTATTTTTAATCAATGATCAGTTAAAAAGTGGTATTTTATGTATAATTTATTCGCATAAAATTTTATATTAATATAATTTATTTCATTATCTATTAAAGAATAAATTAGCAGGAGCATATAAAATTATTTATAACAAGCTTGGTTATTGGCTGAAAGAAGAGATAAAGCACTAGTTCCTTTTGTTGGAAAACATTGAAAGCTTGAGTAGTTAAGTCTATATATCACGTATTCCTCTTATTTTTCATCAGAACTTCTTATTCTTTCGCTAACATCTGATCCCAAACCTAAAGCCTAATCCCCTTTTCGCCGGTTCGCCAACTATTAGACGGAATGATTAATTCTGTACTTTCGGTACAGCACTTGGAACAGGCGTTCCCCCATTGCTTTTGGTCATCAATTTTGTGAAATACAATAAATTTTTTGTGTGTTTTTATATTTTTTGATTATATTTCAGAGGATTTTAAATAAAATCTTTTATTCTTAGAATATTTTTTTTGGCGGTTATAGTCTGTTATATATCTATGAAATAATGCATTTCCTATAGATTTATAGTAAATTTATATATGACTTATATTTTTATATTTATGACAATTTATTTTGAAATTTAAAATAAAATAAAAGTTGTCTATAAAATCCAATTTAATATCGCCTGAAAACAGTAGATATAAAGCAATGGCTTCACTTAAATGTAGCCCAGAATAGGAAACAAACAATAATTTTATAAAATTATTCGTATATTTCTCTATAAATATTGAATAGATTTTTCTTTTCACTAAAAAATGCATTTTTTCATCCAATTGTTTGAATGAATTCACAAAAACAAATACAAAGAAAAATATCAAAAATTTAGTTTCATTTCATTATTTTTGTCTATTGTTTTTCAAAAGAGTCTGGGAAAAAAAGAGCAAGATAAATTTCCGTTTTATCAGTGTTTATTATCACTTCCTGAATGTCATAAAGTTCTATCTTGATTATTTTTTAAGATAAATGATCAGGCTAACTTTTAATGATCATCTGTGACACTTTTTCACTCTGTCCTTTTATGGTGTAAATTCTGCTTGTTTATAACTTGGTTATCGGGACAATTTCTGTGTTTAAAAAGGAAAATATGATAAAATATTTAAAATTTATTACACATCAAAAGAGTACACAAATATTGTATTGAATGCAATAAATCTCTTTTGAAAAATAGTTGAATCAAAATATTTATCGAAAAGTTCTGCTTATTTTTTCAGCTTTTTTTTCTGAAGGACTTTACTTTAGTGATGTACTGTTCCGCGAGAGAGGAATGACTTTCATAAGTTCTGCCTTTTTATGTTCAGAGTTAAGAGTTATAGCAATCGGAGGTATAAGAAATCCGCTGTTCTTAGACTTAACCAAAAGCTCTTTTTGAGGCAAAAATATATATATTTTTATTGAATAAAATAAAAATCCTAAGAATTATCACATTTTTTCTGTTGAGATACTAGTCTTTAAGACCAGTGCTTTAGATACCAGTCCTTTAGTGGTTGTCCAGTGTTTCCGAAATAGACGTAAATTATCCAAAAATGCCAAACGCATACAAATAGATTAGAAGCTCCCGACTACGGCTCAGGGCATATATATATTACATACAGTTTATTATTAGTGGTGTTCGTAAGCCAATGTAATTGACAGTTAGGACTGTCGTCTTATGGCCGACCCCTGACAGTCAGTGTCATCTCAGTTGTTAATTCTGATGATGTGTTTGCCATTAGTTGACTAACGGCTTATATTCTGGGCTAAAGTATTTCACTGCCGTTCCTACCGTTCCTATAGATTGCCAGTGGAGAGGCTGTTCCCAACGCTGCCAACGAAGTTCACTTAATTATCTTGGTCTAACTCCTAATTGATAAATCGAACGAATCAATTTCAATTAAATTAAACCATCTTGATTAAAGTTTAATCAAATAGTGTTTATTTTTGTTTAAATATTAGTGATCAAGAAAATTGATCTTGGTCTTCCTATTGGTGACTATTTCGTATCAATGTTTTAATGCTGTGCTGTAACCGAAGGCACAGAACATGATTACTGTGAGAATCCGGAGCCTAAACTTTGAATTCAGTGCTATGAATGTCGTTAATGTCCTCATAAACTCCAATAACATAATAATGACTTTAAAATTGAAAAAAATATTTCGGAAAAAAATTATCTTTTTTTGTGAGAAATTTATGTTTATATCTTTTGTGTGGAAGAAATTTAACAAAATTTATATTTGGATCGTTTGATGTCATTATAATTGAATTGAACGGAACACTATTTTAAAAGCATCAGGTGAATGATGAGCAGGGTGTTCCCATTTTCACAGATTATCATTTTGATGGATGAAATCCTTTTTTTTTTTTTTTAATTTAATGACTGTTGCTATTATCTGAGTCATTGACTCTTGGAAGTAAGCCGAGTCGTTTTATTAATGATAAACTAGCTTGGTTATCATCAATTTAGAAAAAACTCTATAAATATTGTGCACTTAAAACAGTTTTAAAGTTGAAAGTGTGTGCACTTGAAAATGGGTCGTAATTTTTTAGGTTAGAGCACAGAATAGAACAGAATAGTCCTTCGGCTCCTACACATCCATTGATGGATCCTTTCTCTCGACTGACAGCACTTCCATTCGTGGCTCTTCTCTAATGCGTTGAATAGTTTTTGTTTGGAATTTAGTTACGAATCGATTCAAATGTTTTGAATGAAATTTATTTTTTAAAAATAAATTTTTATATAGAAATCCAAATCTATTGCTTTCATACTTATGGGTCAATGATCTCAGATGTATAGCCAAGTCCTTAAGGGGTAGTATTGCGTGAATAAAGCTCTTGGAAACACAAATATAATATAAACTTATTATAAATGGTTTAATGAAAACTTGTTTTAGAATTTATTATTTATTTACTTTTATAGAGAAAAACAATTTCTTTGTGTAATTACAACACATTTAAGGTTTTGATTGATTTCTGATTCAATGTTCGGTTAAAATCAGGTCATACTATAAACCGGGTATAAACTGAATGCTTAAACGCTTTGACAAGAGTTCTATTTTGAAAAATTCAATTAACTTTTCAAGTTTAGGCTATTTTTATTAAAACACATTTTATTAATCAATTCGTGAACTTTTTTTCCTCATTTTATTTATATTTTGTTTTTGTTTTTCAATTATCGTAATTGTTTTGTAATCAAATGGTTCGGGTGATGGCCAGGAGAGGTGTGCGTAATTACCAAGAGGGTGGAGTACATTATTATGTAACTTATGTTTATTTGAGCTTGGTTAATATCTCTTCTGTTATTATTTAAATTCAATTTGATTTTGATGCTAATGTAGACATTTTTTTGAGCCAAAATTGCCCAACCTAGTTCATTTTTATCTTGCAGTTTAGTTTACAAATTAATGTTATCCGCATTTTTGCTAAATTTGCTTTCTTCTAATTTTTCTATTTCTGGTGAATAACCAAGTTTATTTTCAAGTTTCTTAGTTTCAATTGTTTTAATTTATATTTGATGTAACTCTTGGATACTCCCATAGTATTCTTTTAACGGAAAAATAATAATAATTTAATTGTAATCAGAGTTTTCTCTTTTGTTTTGCATCGAAAGCATTATTTTATGCCAAATATTGTATTTTTAAAAATAGTTTTTCTATACATTCATTGTTTTGTTTCTAAACTTTTATTCAGAGTTAAGGAACGGAATAATTATTTCAATAAAAATAATAAAATAATAACTTTTGCTTCAAAACTATTAAAAATTTAATCCGTTTTTTACGGTTTGTTTTATTATAAATCTTTTCTTTCCCATTGAATTCGTAGCACAGAATAAGTTAAAACATAGTATTTAATCATAAAAACAAATACAATATTAATATATTAATGACTGAACCGTAAAAAATGCATTTTAAATGATATTAGGATGAGCAAGGTATAGGTAAAACAAGAATAACATAAATATTAAATTTGGATAATTTGGTCATTTTCTCAGCAAAATATTTCCTAATAATATTTCATATGTATATAATCTTGGTCAACACCCTTCTTGGCAATCATTTATTCTGTTTGTTCGACACATCTGTTTTCATAACACATTTTCTCATTATATTTTTTTTCAACTGTTTTACTATTCATTCTATGCTCTAAACATAGACAACAAAAAATATTTTTCAATACTTTTTATCTTTACTATTGGTTTGACAGATCTATTTGAGTGGTAGTGTCTCTCATGTGAGTCATACCTCTCTGTTTAAACTGAAGTTCAAAAAAATATCTGTATTTTTGTAGAGTTGTCTGTAATTAGTGTTGAGATCCAATAATAAACCAATAAAAGGATGAAATGCTTGAAGAGCACCGGTATATGTGTTTTGGTTAAATAGTGGAGTGCCATCAGTTGATACATTGAAAATTCAAGTCCAGTCGTTTCACACAATTGTTTCCGTTTTATATTCTGTTTTATATCTTTTGGATTAAAATAAATTTTTCCAAAAAAAAAAAAAAGTTGAAATGTATTCAAAGTAGTGCCTGACGTCCATCTTTTCGATTGGTTGGCCATACTTTTAGCTTTTTGTGAGACATACCGTGTATTTTAGTGATTTGTATGCCCTGGCATTTATCCGGTGCACAGGTCTTACGTGTGGAGAGTGTGGAGAGGGTTCTAATAGAAACAAGAAATCAATTCTATTTGTTTTCCCAAGAATTCGATAAATGGATTGAATGTATGTTATATTCACTTATTTTTATTGTTAGACAAAAACAGAGTAACACTTTCTATACTTTCCTTTATATAACACTTACATACCTATTCTGTATATTCTGTGTGACTTGCAAGGTGTTAGTCCTGGTCTTAGTGCTACCCTTTAATACGTAAGTCTTTTTCCGACTTTTATGTCATTTATTTTCCGATAATTCGATATTTTCTTTTAATCTAATAATGATTTGTCGGATATTCACACCAACATAAACTTGGTTAAACTTTGCAGAGCTTAAAGTTCTCCATAATTTATTAATCTATCTCATTTAAAATTTAACTAGATAAATTCATTTTAAAGTGACTTGTTACATTTATTTATTTGACCAAGTTAATTTCTTGGGTATTCCTGAGTGAAAATCAATGGAAAATTTGAGTAAAATATTTACATAATTTTTCTCTTAAATGTTTTGATTCAAAAAAATATTTTACAAAAATTGAGTTTTTATTTCAACATTTGTTATAAAATCCCTTTTGAGAACTTATGTTTCAAAAGCAAAGAATTTATATTAAGAAAACGTAACACAAGTTTTGAGTGTAATTTGAATAATATTTTCAAACAAATGTTTTGCTTATATTCTGATGTTATTTAATCTCATAATTAAATTTCATTTGTTTTTCTCTTTGGGTTTAAAGTGTTTTTACTTTTAATCTTTTGAACTAAAGATAACTTTTATTTAAGAAATATTTTTGGAAATCTCTTTGAAAACAAATTTATTTATTTTTTGGATTCAAATGAATATTCAATTTTCTGTCGTTCACTGAAAAGTACTGATCTTTCAAAAGGAGTTTAGTTTGAAATGTGTTTTCAATTTATTCCAAATCGTTTATAGGAAATGCAAGATAAGCAATAAAGTGATGAATGGTATTTCCTGGATAACCATATTACTTTCCAAGTTACTAGAGTATATATTGGACAAGTTGCAAGAAAAAAACCCAGAAAATGACAGAAAGCAAATAAATAAATTTAGAATTTCTTTTATAGTTTAAACCTCTTTAAAATTGAGATGATCTTGCTCATATTTTATTTTAAAAGAGGAAATTTGTTAAATCTCTTGAGATGTAAGAAATCACTACATTTTTCGCTGTCAACTAAACTCAGCTAAACTTAACTCATTTATTGAGAAATTTTCAAATTTTGTAAAAATAAATATATTTTTTCTTTAGTATAAAAAAGAGTCGTTTTTTCCTTTCATTTGAAACACTTTTCATGAGATCGTGATTTCCATCTCAACATTATTCAGATGTGATATTATTTGCATTTGATTATAGCCAAGAATATATAGAATAATGGCAATGATGGTCATAAGGGAATCCCATGAATGGCCTCAATTATCTCTGAGTTTATAAGCGGTGAAATACTTAAAAAAAATTCGAGTAAACTCTAAGTTTTTGTCAGACTTTTTGCTAATTATTCTTATATTTAGATTTGAAGTCCTGTAATAACTCATGATTATAATCTATCAACTTTTTGATAAGTTTATATTTAATTATGTGTTCTATTTCTGGATTATGTTTTCATCGCATACATCACTTATACCTAGTTTTGCCAAGATTTCATCTAGATCATCTAGATGCAAACATACTTAATGAGTGAATATTTTCACATTTAGATCTAGTTGTTAATTTGATAATTATCTTGGTACAAATAAAGTTGAAACTTTATTTAATTAATGATTAAAATTAGATTATCAATGTAGATTTAGGCTCAAATTTATGGTAAAATAAAAAAATAATTAGTAAACATTACTTGTTTGCCCATCACTGGTGTTATTGGATTTATTAAAAAAGTTTGCTCTCCAGTGAATGAGTCTTACCATTACTGAAATGGTATTTTCATTCTGAGTCTTATCTCTTGGGTTCAGTTTAAATGAGTTTTGAAATAATTGAGTGATATTTCAAACCACAGCTATAAAGGAGTTACAAAATATTGTATGAAATGAGAGATTTCTACAGAAATTCACATTTTATTAGTCTTTTGTTATAAATCTTGAAATTTATGAGAATCTCATTTAATTGAATGTTTGCACAGATTTTGGACCCAAAATAGCGTTTATTTGACGAAAAGGAAATTTATTGACTGAAAATAAGGGGGAAAATGAAGGAAACTCTCAAATCGATTGAAGACAAAGACTTCAATTGTATAAAAATCGTTGTCGTCGGCGATGTTCGCTCTGGAAAGACATCTCTCATCCACAGATTCATTAATGACAAGTTTCCTGAGGTATGATCTCTTTCTATTAATCATTTTCATATGCTCTCTCTCTCTCCCTCCCTCTCTCCCTCCCTCTCTCTCCCTCTCTCTCCCTCCCTCTCTCTCTCTCCCTCTCTCTCCCTCCCTCTCTCTGCTT
>JAQFZL010000385.1:0-16675 GCA_034695685.1 Galumna lanceata
CTATTCATATCTTTTATCTTTTATTATTTAATTTTATTATTTTAATATTTTTAGTATTTGTAATTTTATTATCTTACATTCGTTTTATCGAACTACACCTTATTTAAAATGTTGTTCGCTTTCGCGAACCTTAGGTTCGTTTAACGAACCTCGTCTGTACTTAATCATTATATTTATAACTCACTTACCTGAGGTTCGTTTTTGGGAATATGCCCTTCGCTTACCCGAACCTAACTTGTACAAAATTTTACTTGTTAAAATTTACGATAGTTTTTATTGATTTGACTCAGATTTCGTATAGTCTGTTTTTCTTACTTAAGTAACTTTTTATTATCAAAATTTGTTTTTATTATCATTATTTATTATTATTATTACTCAACTCACATTCCATTTTTCGAACCAATACTCAAATAGATAGATAAAAATTTTGGTTCGCTTTTGCGAACATAGAGTTCATTTTTCAGAACTTGAAAAAAACCTCTGATATTATCAAAAGGTTTGCTCAGACGAACTTATAGGTTATCACTAACCTATATAATAAATGCATATACCTGGATATTTTTCGACCATATGGAAGAAGTCAGTTCTTAAGATTTCACCTAAACCTAATAAAGATGATTATGAAGATCTCTAGTCATACCGGCTGATGAGCTTAGTTTCTGTGTTGGGGAAAATATTGGAGAAACTTATCATGAAAAGACTCAGTTTCGGATTAACAAACCAAGGCGCACTTAACGAGAATCAGTTTGGATTCACTGAACAGGTGAAAACTACAGATGAAGGGTTATGCTATTCATTTTGAGGTTGAATTTACCATTGAAAAGTTTTATATTAGGTTAAGTTAGGTTAGGTTAGGTTAGGTTAGGTTAGGTCAGGTTAGGTTAGGTAAGGTTAGGTTAGGTTAGGTTTTTTTTCACGATTTGGAAATAACTTTTATTTGGAATCCCGTTTAAATTTACAGGATATGTTTTTTATGAAGTTGATGATATTTGAATTTTTAGTTAATATTTTTGAATTTTTCAAAATAAATTTAAATAAATAGAGAAAGAAAAGAGATAAATATATACAATAAATTATTTGTTAATAATTTTTGGCGTTCTTTTGTTGGCGTTCTATATTTGCCGTTCAATATTTGGCGTTCTGTTGTTGGCGTTCTATTGTTGGCAATGTATAGTTGGCGTTCTTTTATTGGCGTTCTATTGATGTCGTTCTATTGTTGGGTTATATTGTTGGCGTTTGTTGTGATGTTATTAGCGTTTTGTATAGTCGTCTGTTAGGATATTGTTTGGCGTATATATTTGGCGTATTGATGATGGCGTATTTGAGTACGCATCAGATATGATTTCCTTATTACGGCGTTTTCATTGTGGCGTATTTTTTGTTGGCGTCTTATGTTATGGTGTTGGCATACATGAAATTGAAATTTAATGTAAATTCACTAACGATAGTCAATCATTTCTATCGCGCGTTTTGTCATTTTCTGGACGTGTGGGCATTCTTTGTTAAGTGCTGAGTGATTTGTCAGTACTTGAACTACTTCTCTTCCATTTGGAAATCTTCTGGAATTGGATTGTGTACAATTGTGGCATTTTGTGTGTATGCTTTCTTTGTTAATTCAGTCGGCGTATTTATGATTGCCTGTGCAATGCGAGCAAATTGGTGTTTCTTTAGTTGAACAGTCTCTTACTGTATGACCGAAACCAAGACAGTTGAAGCACTGTTTGAGAGGATTGGCGTCTTCGGCGTAAATTCTCTGATATCCCACTACTATCCTTCTGTTGAGGGTCTCTATTATGGATTTCCTGATTTCTAGTGATATTTCGATTCCAATATTTTGTAGTTCGTGTGCTCTTCTTCTATTTGTAGTTTTGAATCGTATCTTTATTGCTTCGGTTGCATCAATTTTTTGGCGTCTATAATGTTTTTAATTTCTTCGTTTTGATTATATATGGTTTTAGTGATGTCTTCTCCAAATGATTTACTTAAGCCTTTCAGAAGCATTACAGGGCGTTGTTTTCTGGCGTTTTCACTGTGTAGGCTTGGCGTATTCGTTATTTCTCTTTGGAGTTTATCACTGTTGAATTTGTCTGGAAGCGTTATCAAAATTTTTCCTTTTGACAAGTGTTTTTGTTTATTATTTGAAGACCAATATTTGAAGCGTTGATGTTAATTTCAATCTCTTTTAATGTATCAATAGATCTTGCGTTTGATTCATTTTTTATACTTATGATTGAAGAAACAGCTTCTTTAGGTATTGTTTTGATGGATTTGAGTTGGTTATTTATAGAGTGGTGTAAAACATTGGCGTATGATGGCGTACTGTTTGGCGTCGAAGTTTGAGTAAATGTTGGCGTTTGTGGTATTGTTTGAATTGGCGTATTGCTTTTTGTTGTCTTGATTTCATTTATGATTTCTTCTTGTTTGTCACTGATCTTTTTTAAAATCTCATTGGTTTGGTTGAGTTCTTTTGTTGTGTCCAATTTGGGTTGAAGTTTGATGAGATGTCTTGAAAGTCTATTTAGTTTGTCAACTTCTGAAAGAATTGTTGATTTGACGTCGCGTTTGATGTTTCCTGATGTGTTGATTTGATCTCTTATTCTCTCTGAAATAACTGAAATTGCTCTCGAGTACCAATCCAGACCTAACTCTGTGGTGTTTTCACTTCTTTGGTATGTTTTGATTAGTCGAGGAAGTTTGGCTGTCTTCATGAGTGGCGTTTTCGAGAATTTCTTCAAGATTGTCATTGAAATTCGCCATATTTTGCTTTGTTTGATGTTGTATTAGATGGAACACAAACAAAATTGGCGTAGCTAAATGTTTGGCGTAGTCCGACGTTTGGCGTTGTTTGGCATATGATGGCGTTGTTGAGAGAGCAATATTTCGTGCGACTGCACTCGTTGAGAGCTCAAGTGAGAGTGGGTTAGGTTAGGTAAGGTTAGGTTAGGTTAGGTTAGGTTTTTTTTCATTTGAAATAACTTTATTTTAAAAGCCCCGTTCAAATTTACAGGAATTGTTTATCTTTAAAAAAAAGGATATTTTTCTATGAGATTGCAAAGATAAGTTTTTAAATTTAAATTAAATTCACATAAAATAGTTTAAAAAATAGTTTTCTAGTTAATATTTACATAAGTTTATATAATACATTATAAGTAAAGGTAAGATTGTGAAGTTATGGTCGTTATTGCATATGTTGTACCAAGGATGAATGGCGTTTATAGTGGCGTTCATAATGGCGTCGATTATGGCGTTGATTATGGCGTTGATGTATAGCGTAGAATATGGCGTTGCTGAATGACTGGAATTTTGGCGTTTTTGATGGCGTCGATCACGGCGTAGATGTATGGCGTAGAATGTGGCGTTGCTGATTGACTAAAATTTCAGCGTAGATGGATGGCGTAGGTAACGGTGTGGATGTGTGGCGTGAAATATGGCGTTGCTGATTGACTTAGATTTTGGGGTGAATGAATGGCGTAAGTTATGTGGCGTAGGTTATGGCGTAGGTGTGGCGTAGAATTTGGCATTGTTGATTGGTTTGAATTTTGGCGTAAATAAATGGCGTAGGTTATGGTGTTGATATGTGGCGTAGAATTTGGCGTTGTTTATTGGTTAGGATTTTGGCGTAGATGATTAGCATAATAAGTAAGGTAACGAGGTGGTTGAATGGCGTATACTATGGCGTTTATGATTAGTTTCGAAATCTGCGTTGAAATTTGACATATAGTTTGGCTTAATTGTTTGGCGTAGATTAAAACGTATAAATACGGAAAGGATGTTTTCGGAATGTTTTTCATTTGATCAATTTATCTATTTTATAAGTTATATTTGAATTTTCGTATTTGAAATTTTTCATCCTATTCCGTTCTTTCTCTTTTTTTCTCTAAGATGATTTTTTGAAAAGTTTTTTTTTTGCATTTCAATTTTTATATTTTATTGGTTTTTTTTATTTTCCATCTTTTATTAGTTTTTTTGAATTTTTGAATTTCTTGTATTTTTTTGTATTTTTGAAAATTTTTTGGTTTTTTTGTATTTTTTGAGAATTTTTTGATTTTTTTGTATTTTTTGTTTAAATTTTTTTTTAATAATTGAAATTAAGAAATTTGGCTTCAAATTAAAATGGTTATATCTCTTCATCTGAGTCAATGTATTTCAGCCAATCGTAGTTGACATCTTCCACCTCTTTTAGTTTTTTAAGTTTATCTACATTAGGCCTGTTGAATGGTGGGCAATGTTCCAAAGGAACTCTTGTTTTCACGTAGAAAAATCTTGGGTGATTTTCCTTCACAACTATTTTTGCGTCGTATGGCATGTATCCTTGGTGATGCCTTTCGAAATGTATCTTCATATTTCTACTTTTGTCATAAAATCCACATAGAACACATTGGTGTGATGGTCTTGTGTTCGGGACTTTTCCTTTCATTTTCTTCTGATTTGGTTTAGAAGAAGTGGATGGCGTATCCATATCTTCTTCTTCTTCATCATCTGAATGAGCTCTTTTGTTGTTCGTTGTGCTCACTTCCAGAAGGGGAGTATGCGTTTCTGGTTCTGAATATTCCAGAAGTGGAGTTTCCTCCCTTATATTTCGTTCTACTGCGTTTTCTTCTGGCGTATTCTGTGCAGATTCTTTTGGCGTAGTTGAGTTGTTCATCAGTTTTAACATCTCCAATTGAGATTTAGCCTTGATTATAATAAGGTCTTCAAGTTTTGTATTCTTTTCTTTTTCGTGTTGAAGATTGTTCTGAAGAATCTGGTTAGCTTTTACCAATTCTTCATATTTTATTCTCAATTTTTCCATCTCCAGATCTTTGATCTTGATCTTTTCTGCCATTGCTGCTGTTTTTCTTTCGAAAAGACTGGAGCAATCCGCGCAGTATTCTTTATTACTTTTGGAATTCATTTTTGATTAATTGTTAATAATGATTAGTTAATAATTCAAAACTGAATTTGTATTTAAGTCCTTGGATGAAATTCTTCAGATCCCAGTCAGTGTTTAAGAAAATCTTTCAAAGAAAAAGGTTTCTAAGAAAACAAGTTCCAGACAGTGACTATCGCTGCCCAGAAAGAGTTTGGGTTTCGAATAGTTGGCCTTTTTGAAAAATTCTGGCGTAATTTATTGTTTTGGCGTAGTTTTTAGCGTACGCCAAGATTTAGTCCTTTTTTATATTATGAAATTTTGTATTGTATTGGCGTATTGGCGTCTTCTGAAACGTGTTATTTGACTCGTGTTATTCAACTTTTTGTGTATTTTCTGAATTATTTGTAAAAAAATTTTCGTTTATTATAAAGTAATATATTTTTATTTTTCAGAATTCTGGTAGTTAGGTTGATTGGTCAGATGTTGAGTCTTCTGATTCTGAGAAGCTGAAGTCGTCAAGTCCCAACCAATTCAAATTTAGATTTTCCACGTTTTTGAGATCTTTAATCAATGGTATTCTCTCTTTTGGACAGAACTTGAGTTCGATTTCTGTGCTGATGTAATAGTCTTGAGGGTAGCCAGGCTCCGTTTTGGCGTATTGCTTATATCCTTGATGGCGTGCGTTATAATGCTTGGGAAGATTCCTATTTCGGTCAAAGTAGCCACAGAGGAGGCATTGTTGTGGCGTTCTACGAGTGATTTTGTTCTTCTTTGTGCTGTTGAATGAGTTTTCAATTGGTTTGTGGTCTTCTCGATGTTTGGATAAGCCATCTGCAATGAGTTTTCTGCCGGGTTTTGAGTTCTGATTTCTTGTCTGACTGCTTATTTCCTCTTTTAATGCAAGCGTATAGTCAATTGAGATGCTTTGCATTCGGTTTCGGATCGTTTCAATGAGTGGCGTGTTTGTTTGGACTGTTTTGATGAATGTCGTTTTGGTTTGTTTTGTTTCAATGAATGGCGTATATGTTTGATTAGTTACACTGGCTGACGTATTGGTTTGATTTGTTATGTTGATCGGCGTTGGTGGATGTGGTGATTCTTCGAATGTTATTTCCAAAGATTTTGGCGTATTATGATATTTCCTATCAGAGGTGGTCTTTTCCAGTTAATAAGACTTAAGACATTCTTTTCTCAGTATTAATGCGAGTGTTTCGTTGGATCTTGTTAGTCTGTCAATGGATTGTTGTAGCGTAATGTTGACTATTTTGGTGTCCAAGAGTTGACATTCGAGGCTTCGAATCTTTTCGTTGAGGTCATCGGCGTGTTGTTCTTGGCCGTTCATTAGTTGCTGAAGGCCTTCTTTTATTTCGTTGTAATAATTCGCTAATCGATTGCAGTTGAAGCATTTGTCTTTTTCGTCTATTTGGCTCAATTTTCTTCTGGCCGTGTTTGAAAAAAGTGTTTGGTATTCTTTTTGATGAATATTCATTCTGTAGCGTTAATGGCGTAGATAAGCCTGACGTAGTTATATAGCAAATCAGTTGAATATTCGACTGATAGTTTGACTAAAAGATTGGCGTAGAGGTTGGCGTTGAGAAAAGACTGATCAGTTGTGAATTTGTGTTAAGTTTGTAATAACAATTGTCGGCGTTCCACACCTGGAGTTTGGCGTTCAGTGCGCAGTCGTGGTTTTGATGACTGTTGTTCGATTGCGATGGCGTAATTTATGTGTGACTATAAGTCGAATTTTAAGTAATATGTTTGAGATAGAATTTGATTTTCTTTTTTATTTGTTTCGGAGATTATTCTACTAATGTTTTCGAGGAAAATACGAAATTGAGTTCTTGAATTGGCGTTCAATATAATTTTGGCGAAGTTGTTGGTGCGCAACTGTAAATCATCGTTTTCTATCAGTCTTACCAATGATTCTCTCTCTAGATTGAAGATACTGCAGTCGTTTATTAGGTGAATTATATCCTGGTTAGGATTTTTACATGGACATGTAGAGTTTTCTCTGATTTTCCATCGAGTTAGGTTAAATCTGAAAGAACCGTGACCTGTAAGGGTTTGAGTTAGGTGATAGCTTGGTGTAGTTATAGAGAAGAAAGTTTTGGCGTCTTTTATATTTGGAAATAATAGTTTTGTGATCTTCCAGTGCTTAGAGTTGAATATCTTGCTTGCCATTCTGCAAGCGATTCTTCTTTGATTATTTTTTTGGCGTACGATATTGGAAATTTGGCGTATTGGATTTTAGCTTTGTTATTGAGTGCGGCTTCTTTGGCTAACTGATTTGGCTTCAATAGCGTTTGGCGTAGCAACTGGCGTAAGGGTTGACGTGGCGTTTGGTGTAGGGTTTGGCGTAGAGTTTGGCGTCGGGACGCCAGCGTTTATAATCGTTTCTGGCAGACGTGTTGCTGGGTGTGGTTGCTTGTAGTGAGGAAAGCGCTCTTGTAGTGTTCGGTCAGTGGGAAGATTATGCATAAAGCCATTTCGTTTGATGAGTGTTATTTTTGCGATTTGTCTAATTTTTATGTCTAGAGGCATGAAACCTGAGATAATTTGTGTTGCGTTGAGTGAAATTGTTTTGTGGGCTTTGCTATGTTGTTGGACAAAGTGGCGTTGAATCTATTTTAGTTTCTTTTTGATACATTTGTAATTTGTAGCGCTCTGCCAGATTGATGCTGCGTATGTGATAAGTGGTTCTATTGCTTGGTCGTAAATGGTTTGGAGTATTCCCTTGTTAGTCCCCAGGTTGGTTTAGCTATTGAGATAAGTCTTTTTTGTACGTTAATTGCTTTTGATATGGCGTTATTTGCGTGGCGTATCCACTTGAGATTTTTATCGATGACAACGCCTAGAAGAGTTATGTCATCGCTTGGTATTATTATTTTGTTATTCATGGTTATGTTAAAACTGTGGGTTTTTCATGCCCATGTACATTATTTTAGTTTTAGTCTCATCAAATTTCAATTTGACGCTTTCTCCCCATTCAGTGATTGTATCAATTGTTTTATTAATCTTTTTTTCAAGTTGAGCATTGTTTGGAGCTGATATGACTATGCATACGTCGTCGGCAAAAGCCTGGATGTGTACGCCAGAGTCGAAATTTCTCTTCAATAGAGGGTTGATAACAACATTCCAGAAGAATGGTCCGCATGTGGAGCCTTGAATGCATCCTTTGTTTGTTTTTTTGTGGCGTAGCCACCGGCGTATTCAAGACATACTATTTGATTTTCTAAATAACTTTTAGTTATCTCTAAAAGGTTATGGGGGATATCCATTTCGTGTAGTTTTTGAGTAAATGTGGCCACCAGGCGTTGTCGAATGCGCCTTCAATGTCTAGTGATATGAGTGCTGTTTTATTACCTTTGGCTTTGCTATCCATTATGAAATTTATTAAGTTGTGTAAAGAGTCTTCTGTAAATTTTTGGGCTGTAAATCCGAATTGATTTTCTCCGAAACCCTTGTTTTTCCTAACGTAATATTGAATTCTGTTTGAGAAGAGTTTTTCTAGCACTTTTCCAAATATGTTCAAGAGGCCAATTGGCCTGAATGATTTGGCGTTGGCGTAGTTTTCTTTGTCCGGTTTTGGTATCACTCTGATATTGGCTTTCTTCCATTACTTTTTAAAGTATTGTATTTGAAGGGAGGCGTTGTATATTGCTACCATTATTCCTGGAACTGTTTCGAATGTTTCTCTGCAGATGTCTGCCGTGAGTCCATCATGTCCTGGTGATTTTTTGGCGTTCATATCATTTAAAATTTGGCGTATCTCAGTTGGCGTAAATAAGGTGTCATTTTGTTCTGTTGTTGAGTTTTTGGCGTATTCTATAGTCTTTGTTTGTTCTTCCGTTTCGTTGTTTGTTGAGTCATCAGGAAAAAAGTGATTGATAAGTGCTTCCGCTGTTTTCTGAGGATTTTCTGTGTCTATTCCATTGATGGTCAGGGTTTGTGGTTGGACTGATTCGTTTTTCTTGAAGAATCTATAAAGTTTAGAAAATACTGTTTCTTTCGTTTGATCTTTGAGCCTGTTTTGAAAGTTAGATTTTCTGGCGTTTTCAATGGCGTCTTTATATTTAGTAACATGTGATAGATATTCTTCAAGAAAAATTTTTTGTCTTTCAGGAGAGTACGAGTTTTGCCAGATTCTATATTTATTTATCTTTTCTTTCTTAAGAAGATCAAGTGTTTCTGTCCACCATGGGTTTTTTTGTTTCTTGGAGGTTTTTGATCGAGGAATTATTAAGTCGCATGTATGTTGAATTGTTTCTGTGAGCTTCTGTATTAATTTATCCAATTCTTGAGTTGTAATGATATTGTCTATTTCATCTTGGCGTATGTTGATGTCCGTAAGTTTATGTAATAGTGCTGTACGCCATTGTTCCCAATTGGCGTATTTTGTTTTCCACCTGATATTTGGCGTTATAAATTGTGAAATTTGATTTTCGATATTGAAGCATATTGGGTTATGATCATTTAAAGTGCAGATAGTTCTGTCTATTTTCCATTCGGTAATTTTATCTATTGTGTCTGTTGAGCTCAGTGTGACGTCAATATGAGATGTTAGTGATTTATTCCTCCTGATTGTTTCAAAAGTTGGCGTATTCCCTTTGTTGATCACAAAAAGATGATTTTGATGTGCTGTCTCAAGAAGTTGGTCTCCTCTCGTGTCGGTTTTGGGGCTCCCCCAGAAGGAATTTTTGGCGTTAAAGTCTCCTCCGATAATGAGTTTTCTATTGTTTTTGGCGTTAGAAATGGTTGTGATGGCGTCCATTATTGGCGTCATTTTCCCTTGTGGTTCAATGTAGATTGATACAATTGTGTAATCGCCGATTGTTATCGAGGTGATATTTTCATTACTGTGCTTGGTGAGAAGAATTGCTTTGATCTTAGGATTGAGGATAGGAATGGCTGTTTTGATGGGATTGTTTTGTGAGGATTTGGCGTAGAATAGGCGTACATGTTTTGGGATTTGTGGCGTAACATTTTTATCAGTTGGAGGCTCTTGTATAAGAATAATGTCTTTGGCTTGTTTTTGTGCTTCAGTTATTAATTCGTTGGCTGCTTTTTTGCTTCTGCTTAGGTTGATTTGAATAAAAGTGATTATTGGAAATATTTTGTTAATATCCATAGTCGACCATTTCTATTGCGCATTGAGTCATCTTCATTACATGTGGACATTTTTTATTCAAAGCAGAGTGATTTGTAGGGACTTGACGATTTTCTTTTCCATTAGGGAGTTTTCTATTGTTGGACTGTTCGCAGTTGTGGCAACGAGTATAATTTTCTTCTTTGTTGGGACAGTCGACGTATTTGTGATTTCCTGAGCAGTGTGAGCATATTGGCGTATTTAGGGTCGGGCAGTCTTTGACAGTATGTCCGAATCACATGCAATTATAGCATTGTTTCAGTGGATTGGCGTCTTCGGCATGAACGCGTTGGTAGCCGATGGCTACTCTGCTGTTGAGGTTTTCGATGATTAATTTCCTTAATTCCGGAATGATTTCGATTCCTATGTTTTGAAGTTTATCGGGAGTTCTCCTATTTGAAGCTGTGAAGCGTATTTTAATGGCGTCTTTCAATTCGATTTTATTGGCGTTAATGACGTTTTTTATCTCTTCATTTTGATTGAAGATTGCTTCAGGTAAGTCATCAGTGAATGATTTTTTGACGCCTTTAAGTAATATTACGGGCCGTTGTTTTTTGGCGTATTGGCTCTCAAGAGTTGGCGTAGAATTCATTTGTTTTGTTAGGATTTCGCTGGCGTTCTGATTTGGTAGTGTTCATAAAACTTTACCTTTTGATAGGTGTTTTCAGCCCAATATTTGGAATCCGATTTTTGAAGCGTCTATTTTGCCTTCGATTTCTTTCATTGTGTCTACCGATCTGGCGTCCGGTTTGTCTTTGAGGCTGATGATGATTGAGATGGCGTCTTTTGGAATTGTTTTCGGCGTAGTGTTGTTGTCTTCATTTTGGCGTTTGACAATATTGGCGTATGACATTGGCGTTTGATTTGTTGATTTGTTTTTCAATGATTCGATTTCTTTAATCATTTGGTCCTGTTTGGCGTTCAGATTTTTCAGTAGTTCTGTTGTTCCACTGCCTTTTGTTTTGTCGACTTTGGGTTTCATTTTTTTGATGTTTTTGGCCACTTTGGTGAGATTCTCGATTTCTGAAAGAATAGATTGTTTCACGTCTTTTTTGATATTACCAGATATATTTAGTTGTGTTTTGATTCTTTGAGCGATTTCGTTGATTTATTTAGAGTATTTATCGGTTTCACTTTCATTGTTTTGCTGGTTATCCTGGCGTAGGAATTGGGCGTTTGGTCCCGGTTGATAATCGTCTAAATTCAGATCGTCGTTGAATTCGTCGTCTGATTGCATCATATTCTTTTAATTGTTGTAAACAAATGAAATAGATGATGACTTTTTACCTTTCTTAGATTAAAGCACTTATAATTACACGCCAAACTGGCGTAATCAATGTGACTGAGTTTGGCGTACACTTTGGCGTTCACTTTGGCGTAAATGGAGAGCAGGCGTAGAGCAAATTTTGATGCGACTGCACTCGACTGAAGCTGAAGTGAGAATGTTTGGGTTAGGTTAGGTTAGGTTAGGTTTTTTTTTTTTCCTTTGCATAAAAAATTTTATTATGAAATAATAGTTAAAATATTTACAATTGATTGCGTCAATGACGCAGAGATATGAATGAAATAAAAAGTATGTGAAAATTGACGCAAATAAGATATATAGATATAATAAAATATATTGCGACGCTTGCTATTGTATACAAGCGTCTGACGCATTAATAAAATTTCAAATTTATTGATTAAAGGATTTAAGAGAGCAAATGACGTGTCTGATGAACTCCTCGAAGACGTCGATCCCGTCGCTATCGTGTCGCGTCAGGTCCAACGGCGTCATCTGTCTTTGACGACAATACGTCTCGTAGTAGAGACGTTCTCTTGAGTATCTGACGCAGTCCTTTGTCAGATGATCGATGCTTTGAGTGGAACGTCCATCGCATTTGCAGATCGCGTCATTTGTTATTTTGAAGCGGTTGAGGTATTCTTTATGGAAACCATGTCCAGTCAGTATCTGCGTCATCTCGAATGACGCGATGTGTTGGGATGTAAATCTCTGGACATCATCGAGTGAAGGGAACCATTGGCGCGTTGTTGATCCTTGCGTCGCATTGCTATAGTCCGACGCCCATTCTTTCCGATATTTCTCTTTGATGTGCCGCTTGGCCAAACTCAAAGGGAAAGCATTATATGCAAAAGCTGTGTGTTGCGTTGCTGCGTCTTTAGCTAAAGCGTCCGCGTGTTCATTGCCGATAATGCCATTGTGCGCCTTTACCCATACGAAAGTGATTGTGTGCGTCAGCGTCAAGTCGTGTAATAGGATCTGTATTTCATTGACCAGAGGATGTGAGTTGGACGCGAAGGCTATTGCTTTGAGAGAGGATTGACTATCTGAGTATATAGTCGCGTCAGTTTTGAGATTGCATTTTGCCCAAATCAGCGTCTGATTGATTGCAAAAAGTTCTGCTTGAAAAACAGAACAGTTAGTGTTGAGTCGAAACTTTCTTCTTATCTCGCGTCCATTTTGCAGATTGACTACGAAAGACGCGCCAACGTTGCCTGAATCTAGTTTGCTACCGTCTGTGTATATGTTTGTTGGTGACGCGAAACTATCTGCTTCCAGTTGATTTGACGCCTCGTTAATCACGATGCGTCTTCTTTTCGATGGATGTAGTTTTTGTCCAGGTTTTGTTCGGAATTCGAAGTCTACGTCATCAGGAATTGACGCACAATTGCCATGACGCTTGACTTTTTCAATTTCCATTATTTCGCGAATTTTCAGATGTAGTGGCATGAATTGCGCCAGTGCTGACGCAGAAACGGCTGAGATAGTGTGGAAACCTCTTATGGCTCTGATAGCGAAAGTTCGTTGGAAAGAGCGAAGTGATTTGATGACGCTCTGACGCTTAGCTGCGTCTCCCCATATTTCCGCCGCATATGTTATGATCGGCTCTATTACTTGTCGATATATTGTTGTGACGTTTTCCGGATTGACGCCCCATGTCGGACGCACAAACTTGCAGAGATTTTTGAAAACTCTTGACGCTTTACCGATGACGTACTTGACGTGATCATTGAAGTTGAGCTTTTTGTCGATGATGACGCCGAGTAGTTTGATGTTGTTTTCGACGTCGATTACGACGCCATCCATTTCCAAATTGATAGACTCAGACGCTTGAGTGAATGCAATTGCTTTGGTTTTGCTTGGACTGAACGTCAGTTTGACGCTGACGCCCCAGTCGCTGATTATCCTCAAAGCGTCGTTGGTTTTCTGTTGAACGTCTAAGACGTGTTCTCCTTCGACTAAAAGGAGTACGTCATCCGCGAAAGCTTGGATTTCGCAACCAAGTGGTAGTGATGACGCCAAGAGTTCATCTAAAATGAGGTTCCAAAATGTGGGGCCGCAAACTGAGCCTTGAACGCAACCCTTTGTCATCGATTTGGTAGATTTTGCGTCACCATAATTCAAAGATACAGTGCGTCCAGTGAAATAATTTTGAATCAAGCCAAAGATATTTTTGGGACAATTTGTGCGTCTCAGGGCTTCAAGTATGGTTGGCCACCATGCGTTATCGAACGCGGCTTTGATGTCGAGAGAGACGCCTATTACTTGACGCTTCTCTTTAATGGCAGTTCTGATGAATTGTGTCGCGGTGAACAGTGCGTCAGTTGTCTTGTTTTGTTCTTTGAAACCAGTCTGGTTCTCGTTCCAGAGTTTGTTTTTGTGTGCGTCATATGATAGACGTCGTATGAAGAGTTTCTCTAATACTTTTCCAAAAATCGGTAAAAGACCAATCGGACGGAATGACGCGAGATCACTGTAATCAGATTTTCCTGGTTTTGGTAAGATTTTGACGTGTGCTATTTTCCATGGCGTCGGAAAATGGTTGAGCGTCAAACAAGTGTTGTACAGTGATGTGAGATGTTCGGGAAACGTCTCAGCGAAGCGTAGACAGATGTCTGACGTGAGGTTGTCGACGCCAGGAGCTCTGTTTGGATTCATGGTTAGGAGGCAGTCAATCATTTCATCTATTGTAAAAGGTGCGTCTTCTGGAGTATTTGGAGTAACGTAACACATGCGTCTTAGCATGTGATGTCGATCTTCTGTGTCTGTTGTGTCGTCAGGATAGAAATGATTGATGAGTGCGTCAGCGGTTTTTTGTGATGAGTCAGTGAAAGTATTGTTAAGACGCAAGGTTGAAGGAGGTCTACGCGTTGGTGCGTCTTTGATGAGTCTGTTGGTCAAAGACCAGACGTTTTCTCTATTTTGTTTCGAGCAGAATTCTTTGAAGTTTTTCGAAGACGCTTTCCTTATTGCTTTGGCATATGCGTCTTTTGCGGCTTTAAATATGATCAAGTCTTGCGTCAGGTCCCTCTTTCTTGCTCTTAAATTGCAGATTCTGTGATGAAGACGTATGACATTTTTCTTCATACGCTCCAGCGCGTCATTCCACCATGGGTTATAAGGCTTTCCTGTTCCGCGTATTTTCATTGAACTGTAACATGCGTCGCGTATCACTCGAGTGATATCCTCGACATGTGCGTCCAACAATGCTGCGTCTGCGGTATCAAACTGAAAATTGAGGATCCCTGACGCTTCCATAAGTTCTGCTAACTTATGATTGAATAGCTCCCAATTTGCAGTCTTGTTGTTGAAGTGATACGTCGAGTCGCGTTTTCTCGAAGGCGCAGATAAACTCGTCTCGATTTTGAATTCCAAGGCGTTGTGGTCCGAATTAGTACATGCGTCTCTGTTGACGGTCCAATCGATGATATGGTCGAAAATATTGTCTGAAGCAAGTGTGACGTCGACGATTGAAGATCGAATGACGCCTTGTCTGATGACTTCGAAAGTGGGTTCAGAACCAGTGTTGCACACACTCAATTTATGGGAAGACGCGATGTCGATTATTGTGATGCCGCGATCATCTGCGTCAGCACAGTTCCACTCTTGATGAGCCCCGTTGAGATCACCTCCAATGATGACGTATGATCCTCGCGTCTGATGCAAAAATTGATCGATGGCGTGAATTGTGTTTGAGGGATCTACGTCAGGTTCCACATATGCTGACGCAATGTAAAGTTTTCTGTTTCCAAGTACAGTCTGGATCACAGCAAGGTTAGGCGTGGAGAATTGAGTTACACCTAGACAGTGACCAAAGGTTTGTTTAACGATGACGCATGCTTTAACTCTGTTGCCATTAGTGAACTGGAAAATGTCGACGCCTCCGAGGTGACGTACGTCAGGGCCTACGCCGACAAAAGGTTCACTAATCAATGCAATAGAATAGTCATTAGACATGAAATGGCGCATGAATTCGTGTTGAGACGCGTGGCATCTGTTGACGTTGGCTTGAATGACGCGGATGGGTTTAACAGCCATAGTCGACGCGTTCGTTGATTCTCTTGATCATAGCTTTAACGCGGGGACAATGCTTGGCAGACGTCGCGCTGTGTGCGTCGTTGACGCTGGCGTTAGTCTGTCTGTTGTGTTCATGACAGTTGAAGCATCGACGCTTTGTTTCATCGTCTTTGTCTGGACAATCTTCAAATTTGTGCAGCTTTGACGCACAGTGGGAACAGACGTCTTCGGTTGCTGTGCACTTATTCTTGGTGTGTCCGAATTGAAGGCATTTGAAGCACTGGATGAATGGAGAGAAGTCCGAGACGTGGACGCGTTGATGGTCAATGTTGACACGCTTTTGAACAATCATTGCGTCGCGTACTTTTGGGGTCACTTCAATCACTGCGTTGTAGAGATTTTCGTTGCGGTTGTTTCTCAAGAAACACAGACGAATATCTGTGACTGACGCTGATGACGTGTTGACGCTTTCATTCTGTTGTATTATTGTTTGAACGAGTTCTTGTTTATCTATTGATTTGTGAATTCCTTTGATGATGAGCATTGGGCGTCGGCGTCTCGCTTCTTCGCATTCCAACTCCTTGATTTTCTTGAGTTTAGCGATGGTTGCGTCTCTCTGTTGTGCGTCATCAAATTCGACGCGTATTTTGTGGTTAGACACTGGTTGGACGCGTGCCGGAGCATGATTGGTGTCTTTATAACTACAATTCTTTCTGAAGCAGGAAATGACGTCGCTGTGTGTATGAGCTGCGTCTTTGGATGAAATAATCACCGCTGGTCGTGACGTAGGCATTCGAGTTGTTTTAATGCTATTTGCAGCTTTGGACGCGTAGGTGACGTTTTGTTGAGGTGCTGACGTGAACTCTTCTTTGAATTTTCTCAACTCTTCCTTGACGCTAGAGATGAGTTCTGTGGCGCTGATGTTGTTGACGACAGTGGTTGCATCCATGACGCAGGTGATCTTTGATGCTGCGTCTGAAATACTTTTCACTAGAGCTACGATTTCGGACTTGTCATCTTTAAGCAGACTTTTGTTTCGAGTGGCGTAGTCTTCAATTTTCTTGGCACAATCAGTGATGAATCTAGCCAAGGAGTCTGGCGTCGCTGGCTCTTTGAGTGTGAATGGCGTCGATGGAGGCGCCTTCTGTTTGACTGTCCTCTTAGTTGTTTGCGTCGGAGGCGTTGACGCGGTTGACTTCTGCGATGATTTATTCATATTCATTGAATATGACGTGATAGAATAAACACAAATGTAGTGACGCAGTATGCGTCAATAAATTTAGAAAGAGTTTTCGAAATCAGGAGCTCAGAAAATGCGACTGCACTCGTCGAGCTCTGAAGAGCGAATGGTTAGGTTAGGTTAGGTTAGGTTAGG
>JAQFZL010000386.1:0-16671 GCA_034695685.1 Galumna lanceata
TTATTAATAACTCAATTGAATACTGAGTCAAAACACAATTGAGAACAGAATGTGATTCTCTTAAAACTATGGATAAAAAACTATATAATTATATTATCCGCAGTTTTAAGACAAAACTAAAAAATAAATTTCTAATTGAGTTACAAAAAGAGGCCCAAACTCTACAAACACTGAAAATACTAACAAAGACTTTGACAAACACTAACACAACAACTGATTAATTATTTCCAGAAATTGAATCCCAGTTTTCTGGGACTTCCATCTGATCTGTGTTTCTATTATTGGAAGGAAATGTATAATTATATCCCCTCTTAAATAAAAATCCAATTCATTGTAATCTGTGCCACAAAATAAAAATAAGAAATTCAGTGAACGCTTAAAACAAACGCCAATTCAAAGGCCTTCAAATAACATAAATTTTTGATTTTGAATCGAATCGAAGCTGTGATTAATTATCGGATATTTTTTTCCTACAATTCTTAAGGTTTTCAATAATTAATTCAAACTTCAATTTGACCTCAACTTTAATATTATATTTGAAGAAAACGGACTAATAGTTCATTGGATTCATGAAATGAAGTTAAAAAAGTTAACTTATATTCGACAGATTAATACCAAATCAAATGACTAATAGAAATACATTTGATTTTATAAACGGCTGTGAATTCGATCTGATATTAATAACTAGAGAACAGAATGAAAATTAGTTCTCAATTTTCAAAAGTTCTAATTATTTTTATTGACTCCAAAAAGAAATTAAATCCGAAATCAAAAAAATTCTAAAATAACTATATATTAAATAAACTGAATTCAAGAGAAAAACTACTTTACTTATAAAGTGGTGACCGAATCGATCATTTCTATTGCCGGAAGAGTTGGTTCTCATTCGCCAACAAATTCAGGATTTATTTCCCAACACTATTACGAAGAGAATCGCAAATACTTTTTAGTACCGAATATTTATTAATAATTTATTACCAAAAATATTACATTCGGTTCATATTATATGTGAATGTTTTCAACACTGATTTGAATATTTTATTTCCAAAGACTTATATTTTAATGACAAACATAACGAATAAATTATTTAATTTAAACCTATCGACTGCTTATACCTTATATTAACCATAACTGAGAATTACATAAATATATACTCGAATCAAAAATAGCATTCAATACATACTTGGAATCAAAATGTTTTGATTTGGTTTATCATAATTTAGGAATTGCCAGAAGGCTTTCCATTGATTAGATGTCCTTCTCATTCCCAAACATAATTTGCTTGAATAGTTTGGACTTAAATTAGCCTGATATTACCATGGTATGAGTATGACATTACTATTGGATTTGTATAAACTCAATATATATGAACACTACTTCTATTAGTGTTATCCATAAAACACAACTATCACTGACCTGTGAATAACCTTTGAATTTATTTAAGACTTTTGATCGCAACTTAATTTCAAAATTCAAATAATTTTATGAATTCCTCAACAATTAAAGTAAAATCTGATTTAATGGTTGATTGAAGTATATTTCAAAAACTATAATAACCTTTAATCTTAAAATTAATGAAATTCTCAAAGAAATTCACCGGAAAATATAAACTTGTTTTTTCAACTCAATTATTACCTTTTCTTTTAGTTTTTATTTTGTTTTACTCTTTTGATAGAAAAAAAGTAATACTTTTTATTAAAAAAAATACATTTTGTCTCTATTTATAAGTTATTCTCATTTTTTGAATCCAATAATAAAAAGTTACTTTAGTTTTGATGATCTAATAATAAATAAAAGAATTAAATTAAAGGTTTGGTTGACTTAAGTTCAATACTACACCCAATTGAATAACATTCAAATATATATCATTGAAGAGGTCTTACAGTCAGAAACTGTTTCTATTAACCAATTGATGTCATAAATAGTTTTTATGATATGAAAACATTTGTTCATTAAAAAGGATTTGAAGCAGAAATACCACTCTTTTTTCAAAACCAGATATTGTTTTTTGATTTTCTGTTTCCGAGCCATTGATATATATTTATAAATATTAAGAGGAATAGAGACTAAAATTTGGGAGAATTAGTGAATATCTCTGAATACCGAAACTTTTATTTATTTTTTTGTTGATTCGCTTCAATTAAAGGCATATAAGTATGAATCGTGACGTAAAATGAGTTTTCCTGTGAGAAGAGTTAGGGCCAGACAACCACTTGGATATGTTAGCTAACATTCCACTGCCGGTACCCCTTTTCAGCGCAAGAAATAAATTTTAAGATTAATATCCTGTAAATTCACTGCGTTTTTAATCCTTTAAAAGGTTTACATAATTTATTAAGAATAGCATAAAAACTATTTATAAAAAGATTCAAAATTCAAATACAATTGTTTTGTTTTCTGAATAATAATAATAATAATAATATAATAATAATTATAATAAAAATTCTTAAGAAATACTTAGAAATAGTGCATAACTGGAAGAGAATGAGAGGAAACAATTCACTAAAAAATTAGTCAAAAAACTACTATAAAATATTGTTGAAACATAAAATTATTCGGATAATATTAAATTACATCAAGTTAAAATAATCATATAATAAACAATGTTCTGTATATCAGTTAATAAACATTATTTTGCAGTCGTTTACAATTAAATACTTTTTTGTCCAAATATTTTCTCAGAGAAAAACAACACTAATTCGTAAAATTATTGTTTGTTTTGCCGTTAAGTTTAGTTTAGTTTATGATTAGTTTAATAATTATTGTATTTGTTTTTTAATAATATATAACACATAATATATAGAAAAAAAATTATTTGAAATAAAAATTACAATTATATCATAACTTAATATTAAAACACTAGAAATAAAGGGAAATTCGTGTTGACATCGATATATCAATAATTGAATGAATAGATTATAATAATTCACAAAAAGTTTTGTATATTTATATCGACTTTTTTTCTATAGAAAAGGAATAGTTTTGAATATATTTTCATTGAATGAAAGGAAACAAAACATTATTATTGGAAACGTTTTAATAATTTTGATTTTCAATTCCTTTCATAACTAAAATGACACTGATATTAACCTGGTATTAAACTGGTATTAAGCTTTTCCTTCTCTCAAAACTACTTAATAATAAACTTTTTTTCTTTGGAAATACAATAATCGGTCAAAAATGCTATTAATTCCTTCAAATCATATAATAATCAAAAGTTGTAATAAGACTTTTCCCACAAAGAATTACAATACAATAATATATAAGTATTAATGTCTGTCATATAATTAGAAAGTAAAACCTATTTCTATACTTAAGTGTGAAATATATTCAATAAATTCCAATTCAAATAATAATAGATTTGATGTGAGTTTAGGAACTAATAAATAAATTCTCAGATGTTTTACACAAAGAAAAACATATTTTACTATTAATTTATGGTTTGATATTTGCATTCAATTCATTCCAAACAATATAAGTCTTTTGAGGAAAACGTTTTAAGGAATAAGACGTTCAAACAAATACTATAAAATGTTTTTTTTATCATTTCATTCATTGAATTCTCACTTGAATTTCAAACCGAATGAAAAGTCAAATAATGTATACACTTTTTGCGCATTTTTTCAAATCAAATATCAGTCAATTGAACAAAACATCACTTCTTTTATATTCAATTGAAAGGATAGAAATAGAAAAGTCATTGTCAAGACTTGACTGGACTGTACTGTAAGGCCTAGACTGTAGGCTATTTAATATATGAGTGGATGTCTCAGAAAAATATCGCAAATAAAAAGTTATACTTTTTTACTGCTATAATAAAAATCGATAGAAATATTACTTTTATTTGAATCCATAAAAATTCAGAAAAGATTCGCATAAAAAATTGCATATAATTTATGAAAATTGAGAAAAATAATAAATCACCCTTTGATTTGATTTGCACTCTATTCTCAAATAAGAAGACCTGAGGCTAAACATTGCAGACTTTTTTCTCTCTATAAAATCCAAAAATTCGTGTATTTAATAGTATTACACACATCAGAGATAATAACCTAATCATTGGTAAAGAGATCGAAGCAGTTCTTTGAGTTCATCACAAATTCAACTAATTTCTGTTGAAATGGAAAAAATGAGAGAAATTGTTCTCAAAAATCCATTTGAAATTTCAATATAAATGGTTAGGCATTGAATTATTCGCATAAAAAATGAAAAAATATGTCATTTTTTCGTTAGACAATCAAAAGGCAATGAATTTTATTCTGTATTTTTTTCAACTCATAGACACAAATGTTATTAAAAGCGATGGAAAACTGCATTAAAATAAATCATTCGATTGTTTTCAATATAAAAAACACATTAAAAAAATTGTCTTATGTTTTCATTTCAGTTATTATTAATACAAAACTATATGAAAAGATAGACTCACAACGAGTTGTGTAAAAAAAAAGAAGAAAAACTCGAATTTTTCTTATGTTTCGGCATTTGATTGCATAATAATATCGAATAATAATATAGTTTTCGCAGTTTCGGCATCTCATCCAGCAATTAAAAAAAGATTATCCGAGTTGCAAGAGCATAAGGCAATCAATAGAAACGTCAGCAAAAAATCATTCTCTTTGGGCTATCCATCCATCGATTCAAAAGCAATGTCCGGTCAAATACAATGTTTTAGTCGTATATTTATATATAATATATATAATTGTATTGTATATAAGTTGTGGTCAGAGCGGGACTTCAATTATAATATAATATAATATAATTATATTAATAATAATAGTTATAATAATACAGTAATAATAAAAACATATGGAATATAATTAAAATTAAAATAATTAAAAAGAAAAGAAAAAAACTTAAAAACAGAGAAATTGTGTGTAAATTGTTTTAAATTTTTCCAAATAATCTCAAAAAATGTAGATTTAGTTTGTGGTCCTCTTAAGGGAGACTTTAAAGAAGTAATTATTAGAAGAATTAGAAATAAATCAGAAGAATTGTAGAGACAATAATCGGGAAGATTTAATTTATGAAAATATTCCCGAGCATTTTCCACCTGCAAAACAAAAATAAAGGTAAATATAATTAGAAATTCAAATACAAACAAAAATAATGATTTAAATTTTGGCTAAACTTAAATAAAAACGAAATAACTTTAAGAAGAAAAACGAACAGAAAATAAATAAATAAAAACTTGACTTAAGAAATATGAGCCGAAAGTGAAGTCAAGCTTAAGGTTAGTCATTGTGTAATTGATGAGCAAAACCAGAGACAAGAGCTCTAAATAGGAATTCCTATTGACTAATCATAACAGTCTTAGCATTTAATGGTTTGAAAACTAAGGGTCAGAATATATATATGAAGAACTAATTTATCATAAAATGAGAGGAAAAGAGAAAAACAATAATTCATTTAAAGACTTAATGATGCGCTCATATCAAACGTTTTCACTCTTTTCATCCTTTGGTTTTGTTTTTCATTTGAAAATATTTTAGTTTTACTTTTCATTAAATTTGTCTTTTAATAAATTAATGAGTTGTGGACACAAACAGACATTTAATGTGAGAACTGTATAATTGATTTAATGAAAAGCATTCCAAAGCTATTCGAAGGTCAGGTCTTTTAATTTAAGTGCGAAACTAATATCAATTAACAATACAATACCTGGTGGCTGACGGACGCGCACCGGAGTGGTTGGTAGTGATGCCGAACCAGAATCTAAAAAGTAATGTCAAAAAACAGATTAATGTCAAAAAATAATTGCGTTTTTCATCAGAAAATTTATGAATAATTTATATATTTATGACTTTTTGGGGTTTTGTTCCCTTCAGTCAATGAATAAAGTCTTCATTTCATTAGAAATGATATCTATTTAATAGTTTTGGTTTTGAGAATCAAATTAATTGTTGAATAAAAAGATTGTTTTTGAAGCACAAGTTTTGCAGAATTACAGATAATTAGTGTATGACTGAAGTGAAAAGCCTTGGGATTGAGTGACACAATAGGTTAGACACAGTATATGACTAGAAATGCGTGATTCCGACTCTTTCCGACTGATAGATCAGTAATGCAGTAATTATTGTCACATTGAAGCGTTGGTTCAGCTCATCCTAACAATCAGAACAAAGTCTGTGCCCTTAACTAATACTTTATTATAGTATATACTCTACTTCTGTATATTAAAGAGACGGACACTTTTATGCAGAAAATGATGACAACAGAAGAGAAATCACTTTTACATCAGATATTCGTTAATGAAATATGTGAACACTTGACTTCATAAAAATGATGAGTACAGCAAATCGTAATTCGAATGACAACTAAGGGAGGGAATGGAAATATGGGAGGTTTATAGAGAGGTGTTGTGGGAGAAAAAGATTTTGTTCAACAGAGCGCAACACAAAGAAACTTAACGCCAAACCTATTCATAACTTAAATCTCGAAACTTATTCGACATTAAATCAAAATATGGAATACATTAAGAGTTTTAATGTATTTTTCATTAAAACTAAGAGAAGACCACATTTTCAGCTAATGATTAGTTGGCGTCCAAACAGAGGACAGACTTTTGAATATTTTTAATAACAATAATAATAAAAACTTTTAAAAGCTTTGAATTGCAATAAAATATTTTACTGAAAAACATATGACAAAAGTTTTTAAAAAAAAAGTTAAGACTAATTATGTTCTAATAGACTCTTACTGTTGACTCCATTAACTTTTCCATTGATGCCATTTGTGTTGTGACCGTTCATTTTGGGGTTGGGCTCGTCGTAAACCTCTCCAGTAATTGGATTGCGGCGAATGACTAAATTGATGGACAAATGAGACGAATATATAATCATATAATAGAATAATAAGTCACTGAACAGATATATGACAATCGATAAGGCATTCATGCGATCACTTCGAGTGATGGAGTGTTCGTTAGTGCGACAAAAGGGACAGTAAAGAGAAAGAGGACATATTCAGACAAAGACCAGAACCGCAGATGTGAACTCTTAGATATATTGCTTTTCAAATCCATTTGTTAGCGAATATAAACAAATGGTTGCACTTAATTGCATGACCCCAACAACAGGACTAAAATTCAGAGTCAAAGTACTGAGACTTAAGTTTACAATTTTGAAAGTGAAGTGAGAGTGCGATCACTAAAAGATTATAATTTGTTTTGTTATTCACAGGAAATGCAAATTATAGTCAAAACGAAATATATTTTAAATAATTATAATATAAACAATTAAAAGCTTAAGAAAAGACTTAAAGACAGAGCCAACAGAATAGAGGGAAACGACAAATAAATAAATAAAAGTGAAGGCAATGGAAATGAGAATATTTAGGAATAGATTAAAGTGAGATATGGATCATATATTTGAAAAATGAGAGTTCATTAGTGATGGTAAAACTTTTTCTCTGGATTTTCTTCTTATCGTAAGTCATATTATCGAAACAATTAATCAAAAGTGAAGTACAAACCGAAGTCATATTTCTTGACTGAAGCCGATCGCTGGAGAACTGTTCCGTTAGTGTTTTCGCTAAAGATATTGGACTTCATTCGGTCGACGACTCGCCGACGGGGAGACTCGATTTCAGGCCCAAACAGACGATTCTTAGTGTCTTCCTGTCGACTTCCGCGACGACTCGATGAAGCGCTGGACGGCGGAGTACTGCACTCAGACATTGCGTCGCTAAAGAAGTGACCGTTTGTTGAACCATTCAATCCATTTGTGCCATTGACTGGAGTCGATGGAAGCGATGACAACGAACCCGAATCGATTGAATTTAAATCTGATCCCTCAGAGCCGTTCACTCCATTACCAGCTCCGAAAATATTGCTGGTTGAACCGCCAGGAGCCTGAATCACCCTTTAGGGGAAAACCACGTCATTAGATAATTATTTATACAATCAATAAGTCTGTGTTTGTGTGTCTGTCCTTTACTATAGCTATCGATTCATGTCTGTAATGAATGTATGTCTAACTCTTTCCTCACAGTTCTTTCCAAACATCAAAATGAAATAAAATACCGATTGAGGCGATCGTTAGCACAACTCAAGAGTTACTTTCAATGGTTTATGTCTTTCAGTGACTAATGATCACAAGGAGTGAAACGCTTTACTATTACTGTCAGTAAAACGATTGTAAATCCATTGATCGGATCCATAAGTGTTAGAGAAAACGACAGAAACATATATTTGTCGGACAATAGCTTTTGTTTGAAAGGAGATATAAGTTTAGCGCAACAGAAGTCGAGTCAGACTTGAATAACAATCAAATAATTTTCAGTTCAATTCATTTGAAAATATTCTGAATTCTTGTTATTTAAGTTCAGTTGAAGTGTAGCTCAAAAATAGTATTAATTGAGAGAAATTCTGTCAAAATTTAAGGCTAATAACAACGTTTAAGTCACGCCTCATATATTTATAACCACTTCTCCACATATTTAGGATAAGTAGACCAAAAACCATTGAGTCAGTCCTACTATGGAAGTATTGATTAGATATTCCAATCGATTATCTTTTGAAGCATAACATAAACTTTTTCCCAAACATAGAGAGAGGGAGAGATAGAGAGATAGAGACAGAGAAAATTGACTATTAATAGCAACAATGAGTAGGTTTTGGGAAATGGAATACTTATGAGTATTTTTTTAAAAAATATAATAATATTATAAATAAATAAAAAAAATTATAACTAAATATAGAGAACAGAGAAATATTGGGTTAACCCGAGATTAGCATAAAATGAGAGAAATTAATTCCTAAAAATAAAAATGGTTTGAACTGCACTTCAAAAATAATATCAATAATTATTAGATATAAATGGATTTCAAAATCAAATCAATGATTAAAGTATTGACAGTAAAAGAGGCGAACGTTTACTAAAAAAATGGTTTAAAAGAATAAAACGAAAAAACCTAATCATATGATTGATTAACTTCTGGCTAACAGTCGGTGTCTATGAAAATAGTGGAACGAAATACTCGTCTCTCTTAAGCTGACAGAACACCACTTCATCAGTGCTTAGATTCGTAGCAATTGTGTGCTCAGAATAAGTTGGAGAAACACGCGTCTGACCGACTGATCAGTTATTAACAACACTACTGTTTCATTTAAATTAGGTTTTCAGGCAATTCCTCGTCAACCTGTTTGTCAAAAGGTATCCATTGCTCATCATTCGCAACACTTCGGGCACTGTTTGTGTTGTTCTTCAGCGCAAATATATTTAAAATAATTATAAGAAAATAAAAGACAAGAAATAAGAGTTTTGGTGTTTTGGTGGTCTCTCAATACTTGAGAGGTATTTCCAACAACTTTTCCTCAAATAAATGTTTGATTATTTGCACTGTAAGGGAGTTCTATGTACTGTTTATTCCTGTCTATAATGTAGTGCATCTAAAGTGAGAGCACAAACAGACATACAAATGAACTGAATTTATTTTAACCGATTTAGGCGTTGAGTCTAACAATTTTGAAGCTATTATTGTTTGAATCAAAAATATAAGACATAAGAGAGTGAGGAATAGGGAGTACACCATTCGGATCATCAACCTTTCAATGATATAGTTTGTTGCCGAGTACTCACTGCCTGTGCGCTCTTTACATAGGATTGAATGAATACTAAATATATATTATATATAACTTTGTGGGCGTTGAGGTCGAGCTCTAAGAGAAAAGAAATTCTTTTCTTAGAAACAGCAAAACATTATATTTTGCACAGAATTAGAGGAACGATACCAAACACAGGAGAAAATAAGAGGGAACACACGGATCAGAACAGAATGAGAAGAGCAGTGCTGAGAAAAATGTCATTAGCATTAAGGCATCAAAAGTGCATCAATAAAACTTTGGGAACAACACCTAAAATTAAATGTAGTATTCTCTGAGAGCACCACCATATCTAATATAATGGCAAACACTGGCAAAGGGCACATCAACCAAACAGACAACTACTCAAAGGGCTGATCCCATCTTTTACTCGTCATTTTCCAAATTAGTTATCTATTTCTGACAAATGTTTTACTTGAAAATCATTTATAATATTCTTAGTTTTCTTTTCAATTCTTTTAATTTATTTAAATGTTTATTATTAACTCTTGAATAAACTTTTGTTTTTTGGCCATAAAAGTGGTATTCATTCACTCTATTCATTGATTAAACACTAAAAATCATAATAAAAGTATATTAAAAATCTTTTATTTTAAGAGGAAGTATTCCTAACCAACGAAAATCAAAGACAAGATTCAAATGTTGTTATAAAAAACGCAATCAATAAAAATCTGAAATTATCGACCATTTCTTAGAAGTGAATCGTTTGGTTCATTGGTTTGTCGTTTAGACCCCCGACTCAACTGAATCTAATAATTTTGATTGAAGTGAATACACTTTACACGCAATCCGTAGTCTGAGAGGACATGACATTTGAGTAAACATTAAACATATCGATGGCTAACGACTCAAAAAAGAAAAGGCAATTCAAGTTATGACTGAATAACAAACACGAAATCTAATAAAAACGAATTTATTAGACGTTAGAGAAAAGTGAGTTATGTATTAATATAGAACTGTAGTAATCATATGATTGGCTCTCCTCTCAAATTGTGTTAAATTAGATTAAAAAGTCACTAAAATTAACATTATTTTAGTTAATGAGCGTTAAGTTCATTGATTATAAAATATAAACAGAGAGAGTATGTCTTTCCTAATGTTTGCCCTCTTTATGAATCACATTACTATTGATGTTTGCAGAGAGAGGACAATAGTTGAGGCAAAGAGTGCCCTCCAAACGTCTGCCATCGGTGGCTATACCTTCGCCACCAACGATGGCATAACAAAAGTACTAACAGTTGAAAATATATGAAAAACAAGAGTCAAAGAGAGAAGAATTTAATGCAAATGAGCGGAAGGAGCGAACCGTTGGATAAGACTTGTATTTTGGCGTCAATTACTTTCGCACGAATCGCATCCAATGAGTGATTCAAACAAAAGTTAAGCCAAACGTTTCCAATCGTTTGGCGAGCAATGAGTCAATTGAACGCTTAAAAAACTAGTGGGAAAACTACGGTTTAGTCATTTCTCCAGTATAGCACTCAGTCAGTCAGTCAGTCAGTAATTCAATGCTTACACTCCACTCCAATACTCCGATATTTTATGTGTGAATGAAAGGCAAACAATTGCTTTTTTTTACTTTTCCTCTCAGCTCTACCGCTGATGTCGGGAAAGCATTTGATTCATAACCAGCGACTCATATCATAAGAGTTAATGATAACGATCTGAAGCTCAAAACCATAACTTTGAGTAAAGGTTTACATTTATTTTATGTTTAGTTAAATGTTATTCAAAATAAAATAAATGTTGTCTTCTGAGAGCCCAGAATTCGTGCGAAAAAATATATACCCAACAAAAAACTCTATAAAATGTTATCTATTAAATTTGAGTCAATAATTTGCCATTCAGTGCATACCTAATACGATGATATCGAAGTGAATTATCAAGCAAAAAACAATTTTGTTTGAGAATGGTATTCATTCACCTGCTTATCAGTTTATATACACTCTTCTGAATAATCGATTGGATATAAGGCCATGTCTTTGGAAAAAATAACAAATTCCTGGCTATAATATATAACAATTATCTTCTAATGTTGACTAACACACGACTGTTGGAGTCAAGCACTGGTGTAACCAAAGTATATCTGATAAATAGCCAGTTCTTTATGTGATATTACCCATAAAAAACTTATAATTTTTAGCCAAAAATCAATGGTTCTCTAATAATAAATATTTTAGAGATAAAGGGATTGTTTTGTCTGAGACTGAGGTCATGTATAGTCTCAAGAATGCATAGAACTGGCCCTAAGGCATAGATTGCACAACAAATTCACTGCAATTTCACTCTTTCACTCAAATATATCATTAAAATCGCAATTTTTCTGAAAACAACTTTTTTTTTAATTCTAAGAACAAAAAGTGTTTCTCCGTTTCTCGCGGAAAAGGCACTGATTTGTCTATGATTTACAAAAATAATGATAACTAAGAACCAGAGGCTATCCTTTTTTGAGACAAATGCCATGAAAAAAGTCGGTATTTTAATATAATTTGTATTAATATAAGGGTTATTCTCAGCATTTTTTGTTTGAATCGTAACATAAAATTATTTTCATAGTTGAGAGACAGACCTTTAAATACTGAGTAAAACAATTTTCTTGTGTCAAAACTGAATAATTCTGTTCACAACCAGAGAAACAAAACGACAACAAAAAAAATAATTTCAAATTAAAAGACAAAACGAAAATAACAATGTTTTAAGTGAAGGAAAAAAATTAAATTCATATCCGACTCAAATTCAATAGATTTTTATACAATTAATTTGTGTACAAAAAAAAGTGAAATAAATTTTTAATTTACTTTTCTATGATTTCTATCGAATATAAATATAAGAGTAATAAAAATATTTATTAATATTGAATAGAGTTTTTAATATTGAGTCGAATGACTGGAAACCAAAATATTCATTAACTAAAGTAACGCAAAAAAGACGTTAAAATAATTGTATTTTTTTCTATCAAATGGTATATGAATTGGATTTCACGATATATTCTGAGTTTATATAACAACAAATGAAAATTTAGTGATCGTTTGCCAACAGAAAAGGGATATAAAGAATATAAGGGAAGAGAAAAGGAATATATCTTCGCTATTTGGCTGCAATGATAGGAAAGCCTACCATCAGATAATGGCTTCATTTCCTGATAGAGAGACCAATTTTAGAGCCAAAGCAAATACACAATGAAAATGAGAGACAACTTATCATCAAAAATGTTAAGCCACTGATGAATCAATCGATTCGAGTGACTCTAAAACAAGAGTTACATTATAGACAACAGCCATAGAGTTCGGGAGGACTGACATATCGTCCAATATATGACTAACTAAAAATGCATTACACGCACGACGACAAACATAATGACTTTTTTTGTTATTGTGATGAATGTCTATCTATTCAGAGAATAAGTTTTCTAAAGGAAAGCCATAATATATCCATCAAATGATTTGCATTATAAATATATTAAACAAATTTTTAATGCATTTTTAAAATAAATTATTTAATGTTTTCGTCGGAAATACTAATGTATTAAATTGTATGCAATCTATTATTACTACAATCAATAGATAATGGCTTTAAATAGAAAGAAGTGTCGTCAGTGTCGTCAATACCCTATGTCTCACTGTTTGGACAATTAGTTTGAGTGCTCAGACACTGGCAGACGATTTTCTGGTCAATAAACAAATAAAATGAAATATAGATCATATAATCAACAAAAAGAGACGATTAAATTATTTTAGGCAATAGTTATCCAAAAAAGGGCACAGAATTGCAATATTGACATTAGAGTAGAGTTGTGTCGGTCGTGTCCTATCATAAAATCGATAGAAACGAGAACTCGAGTAATAAAATGATCGCTAAAATATTATATACAGTAATAGTTTGTCTGAAGTGCACAGATCTGAACAATCATCCTCTTTGGATGGCACAGAATCAGATCAGATTGGATTCAATATTACCAGTGCTATTGATTATAAAGCCGGTGCTCTTCTCATCTGCAATGAGTCATTGCATCCAACATTCAATGAACAAAACACAGACTCATCTCTGACTCAAAACATAAAACGTAGTTTTATGGAAATGATTTTTATTCTGAGCATCAATTTTCAGGACATACGAGAGGTTTGGCCTTTATTTATGAAAATGAAATTTATTTTTTCGGGAATAAACTTTCCTTTTGACAGAATTTAGTCAATGCTTTTGACGAACAAAAAACAAAATTCAATGAATAGTTTCAATAGTTTTTATATATATATAAAAAAAATGAAAATCGACATCAAATCCGATGAAATGATGACTGAGTGATGATGACTACGACTACAAAATTATTCAAATTAAAGGTCTTTGAACGACAAACTAGTAATTAATTTTACACAAAAATATTCGCTTAATATTAAGCACTGGTTTATTCATAATTCCTTTGATAAGGAACGACACAAACTTATTGTCTGCTCTTTTCCATAGTTATGTCTCTCTGTCTGTCGCCCAGAGATATAGCAAATGAAACGGAAATCAATGGCACAAAAACTACATAAATGGGATGCAATTGAACAGAATATAAGCCTATTATTAGTGACTACGCTTTGATTACACAGAATTAGAGACAGAAAAAGTTATCAAAATAACAAAAGATTGAATGCTTGGCCACAAGTGCTGACTAAAAGCCGTGATTGAGATGATTATCACTGATGAAAACAATTATTACCAAGCTTATTTTTTTTAATGATAATAGACTGAAACAAATAGGGAATTAGGAAATGATTTGTCGTTTTTTCATTCAAATCCTAATTAAAAGACAAATCATAGCAAAAATAAAATGTATTTTAATTATAAAAAGAGATTAAATACAAAATTAAAAACAATTTTAAAAAAAGAGACGTCGAGGGGTTTTGTCTGTTATCAGACAAATATTTATGTGTTTTTCTCATTGAATTTACAAACATTTCTAAACAATTATCTAAATTATAGTCAATTAAAAAAAAGTAAAAACAAATGAATAAAATAATTAAATTTAGATTTAAGTGAAATGTATTTTTCAACTATAGTTTATTTTAGATTAAAAATGCCCAGGGTGACATTAGCTAGTAAATTAGACATACCTTTTGCCTCTGCCTACTTTGTCCAGTTCGACGTGACGGAAATCATAAACTGAAGGCATCTTTAATAATTAATCTAGATAATTTTTCCAAAGCGTAAACACAAGTATTTGAACTGAAAACTATCAAGATAACTTTTTTTTCTTTTATCAAACTTTAGAACGACTTAATGATAAAAACGAGTATCAAATCAGACGAAACGATCGTTAAATAACAACTCTTAGGACTTATTTAAAAGGACTGAAAAATTGGACGAAAATATTATTGTTTGAGAATTCGCGACACAAAAGCCTTTTCAGACAAAAAACTTTTGGACTTCTTTTAGAAATATTCAACAAAACTTTGAATATAAGGAGAGAGTCGTCGATAAGCTTCTTATGAAATGATTAGGCGTTGGTCTGAGATGTCTGGACACTGAACACAATATAAATATATATATCACTGAATAGTCCAAAGCTATTACACAATACCACTAGACTTGAGTCGAAGAGTAAAAACCAATGGCTTTAGAACTGATCGCCAGTAATATATTAAACGTTTTGTTAGAGGTTTGGATGCGAACTGAGCTCACACTCTATTCTCACTGCGTTTATATATCGGACTCAGAACTGAGGGACTGAGTTGTTAGTACTGAACTGTTAGAGTGTAAGAGAGACTGAGCGTACGGACGGAGCAGTTTTCAAATTGAACGGCAACTGTAAGAATGAGCTCTTAAACTGTTGTCGGTTCGGTTTTTACTGATCACTACTGACTGTTAACTCTGTGCCAAATGACTCGACTTTTAGAGGGAGAGCTCAAGATATTGGCAAATATGTTGGGCCAAAGGATGTGCACTCGAAAAGCAGCAAATCTATTGAAACAGATCATAGAGAGTACCAGTGCTGCTGCTATGATCTGTGCCCAAATACCGCAGCATTGGACTGCACTGAGAGCCTGTAAAACCTGCCCACCTGTCTGTCAGATGCTAACCCGCAGGCGCTCCACAACTAAACTATTTCTTTTATATTTCTATTCTGTGTATAAAAACATATTTAAAGTCCAAAACTTTAAACACAGACTTTTAAAAATTGAATGTTTGGGCAAAAGGAAAGGCAGCCAAAGGCAGCCCTCATTTGCGATCACTGATATAAATAAGCGCTGGACGTAATACCAGTGCTTAAGTATCCCGTCGTTGAGCGCTGAACCGTGTCTTAGATGGCCTCTGCCATCAAAAGTGGACAGACTTTGTAGTAATGCCCACCCACTCATCTATAGAAACACAAGAGGCCAGAGTGCGGGGCAGAGGGGAGAGAGCGAGAGAGGACAACATCCGCCCGAAAAATTGTTTTCTTTTTTGATTTCCTCTTTTAGTTTGGAATTATATTATCAGATGATTGCCTTCGCAGATGAGAAACAGACAAATGGGGGCCAATCCCTGCGCTCGAACTCATGTTTTTGTTGTTATATATGTTTGTGTTAATTATTTTGGACAAAATACCCAAAACAAGTGCACAACCATTCAATAAGAGCTGTTTGGATGAAAAATTATAAACCAAACACCTATTGATCCCAAGTATTAAACCATAGCCTAACACTCAACAGAACAGACCTATCATTAATTCATAAAATCTGTTTATTGTTTATGATGTGTCGGTTGCTTTTGGATCACACCTAACACTGGCATCACTTTTGACGAGAAATAAACACAAAACAGAAGAAACGAAAAATCAAAAATTTTATGGAAGACATAAAAAGGGCGCTCCATATAAACCAAATAATAATAATATTTTAAACAAAAAACTAAATTACAGTTTGGCTTAAATTTAGAAACAAAAGCTTTTCCTTAAAATAACAAAAGGAAAGCCTTCAATGTATGGATTCAATTGAAATCATTAGAAATTTGGAGTTTAGATAATTCCGATCCGATTTGAGATAAATAAATGTACTGAAAAGATGAGTCCCTAGAAGTGAGTGGAGGCAGTCTTAACCGAAATTATC
>JAQFZL010000387.1:0-16660 GCA_034695685.1 Galumna lanceata
AAAAGGAGCTCTTCTGACCGCAGGGAGGGTTCCGTTCAATTGGTTTCTGAAATGAACTACGACTACACCCCATCTCAATGGGAACTACAGTAGTCCTGAACTCACTCTTGTTGTGCTCAGCATTAGTCTGTCTGACGAGTGACAACTCATACGTCTTATTGAAGGACCACTCGAGCACAGAATCGTACTCTCCTTCGATGAGTGACATTTCCAGATCAAACGAAAGGTCATTTGTGTCCGACCGGTTCACACTTAAGATGTTATCCTGTAATCAAATCAAATATTCATGATTAATTTCAAACACCTTGTTCATATTGAACTATATATTTCTTTAGCTATTCATCATAAGATTGAGACCAAGGTGAAAACACAATTATCAATATTATTGACAAATAGATAAACATGCTAAAATATGATAATTAAACTGAATATAAAAAGTTATGATAAACTAAAAGTATTAAAATCTTCACAATCAAGAAATCTTAGCTTAACAATAACAAGGTAAAACTTCAATAATCTTCATTTTTAACTTGTTTAATCAATATTATATTAGCCGATGGCGATGGATTAACGGATGGCCAAAGGTCGAGGTCTCAGGGGGGGTTAAGTTCAGGATTCTTGGTGAAAATCTCCAGGAGGGGGGTATTAGGGGAGTGTATTTTGGAAAAAACCTTGAAATAGTTTAAAATGACTTTTTTCGTTGTTTTTCGTTAAAATAATGATTCATAGACTATATCTGATGCAAATAAACTTGAATGAATGAATTATAAGCAATATTTTCAAATTTTCAGTAAAATCTTGTTCTTTCATACAATTTTTTTTTGAAATTTCATTTTATATAAATTATTAATTATAGCACTAGCATGTTATATTAATTATCATGATATTTTCGACTATTTATTATCATGCAATTTGTTCATATTATATAATTACTTATAAATATTCATAGAAGAGATGATTTATAAAAGATGTTCATGATTTGATTAAAACTAGATAAAGATAATTAATGATGAACTAACCTTGATCATTAGTATAAAACTTTTCATTTGAAAGAATTTTTGGTTTATCAGTGACAAGGTCAAACTTTTCCAATCTTCCACTAATTGCAGGAATTAGCCAGTTATATTCTGCAATGAGCCTACCATTTTCCATAATGATCGAGGCAGTTTTCCTCGATGAAATTTGTGACAGTTTTGTGAGAAAACTAATCTTTAAAGTGTTGTTATAAATGAAGTTATAATGAGTTAAAGTTAACAACTCTATTGACTGAACGGTTATGAAACAAAAGTCCGGATAATTTGATGGCTGAAAGAAAGGGTCAGAACCGCATTCAGTGGTCGAGGGATGCATTTGTATGGAATAATCTCTTTTCCAATAGCCTGGGCTCTGGTCTACAATCGCCACTTCAAACTTGTATGGAAACGGCCACTGTAAGTATCTATTGAAATTTTATCAAGATTAAATAAGTGAAAATCAAAAGCTTTACATCGAATATGTATTTTAATTTTAATGAAAATCATTAATGAACTCTAATTTTTATAAAAAAGAATATAAATATTTTTAAATAAAATAAACTTATTATAAGTTTAGAAATATTAAACTGTAAATTAAAGATCAAAAATATAAAAAATAATCTGATTTGTTCACTAAATAAAGGATGTCTTCAAGTATTCCAAAATCTTTTCAATAACTTTATAACAATATTTTCATGGGAAAAACTTCTAGTTAACTTTCAACAGAATTTATTTATTTCAATTTTATAAAAAGCTTTTTTTATTGATAAAGTTTAGGTTGATATATTTCTTATAATTCTAGATCATTTAGGTTTAACCTTAAAATGTTCGTTTTAAACCAAAACTTAAAATAATTAATTAAAAATAAAAAAATATATAATGAACAATTTTTAAGAAACTAAATTTCATTCATTTTATTGATATTCAATTCAAAAAAAACCTATTTTTATTAACTTTAATTATTTTATGGAAACTTTCTCATTTAATTTATAATTATTCACTTTAATTGATATAACTGTAAATTTTAAATTATTATCAAAATAAATTTACCAATTATGTTCATTATTTAATTGGTTTAAATAAATCTGAACTATTTTATTATATTTTTTAATTTAATCAAAAATTATATTATAAATAATGGGGTTAATTGAGAGACAGACATAAGTCTGTCTCTCAATTATGTAAACACAGGACATTGAGAGACAGACTTTCGTCTGTCTCTCAATTAAATAAACAGAGATAACTGGGAAGACGGACCGAAGTCCGTCTTTCCAGTGTTGAAACCCTTTATTTGTTCAGATGTCTTTACGACATCTGGACATCATCAGCAACGAGCGGCACTGGCGATGGCATAGCACAGCAATTGAGAAGAGAGGCAAACCATTCAAAGTTTGCCTCTCTTACGTGACACTTGTGCTGTGCTAATAGACTGTCATTTTTGTGCCGTTCGTCCGCTGACTATCCGACCAGTACTACCCGCCGCCAATCACCCGTCCACCACTACTCAAACCACCACCACCACCACCACCGCTTACAACAACAACTCCTACAATTAAAAAGTAAAGTTTCTCTCTCTCTCTCTCATTCTCTCTCTCTCTCTTTCTCTCTCAACTCATTCACTCTAACATTCATTCAATTTAATTTAATAAAATAATTTTAATCAATAATTAATAGGAAAAAAAGGAAAAAGAAAAGAAAGAATAGGAAATGTTATGTAGAATCGAAGAGTGAATAATAGGAAAGAAAGTGGATATGAGAAAGAATAGAAATTGAGAAAAGTTTAAAGAAAGTTATGGAAATTAAGAAAAATTAAGGAAAGTTATGAAAAATTATGAGAATTTAGAAAAGAAAAGAAAAAGAAATAATTAAAAGAATAGTTCATTAATGTAAGTATAGGATAGAGAATAATAGAGGAAAAGGAAGTGAAGGAGAAGTTGAAGAAATAGAAATTAAATAAAACACAAGATAGAAAAGAGTTGTGAGAAAATGGCGTCTGCAAGCAATTAGCGATAGTAGGCGCATAGCGATTATCGATAGTGTATAGTAAAGCAAAGCAATTGTCAGGCAAAGCGATAGTAGGGAAGAAAGATAGGAAAGTTACAGAAAGTTTACTCATAAGAAAGCGTTGAAAAATAGGAAAGTTTCAGAAAAATTACAAATTGAAAATAGCTAATTAATATAGAAATAAAAGCAAAATATTAGGAATTTCAAAGAATATTTCAAGAATTAAAAAAAGATTAAATTTAAATTGAATTAAAACTAAATAATTAATTAAACTTTACCTTTATTTTAAACTATAATGAACTTCAATTCTTACTTTCGTTTTAATTAATAATGAACCTCAACACTCTTCATTCATACTTAACTTTAACAATGGTTATCTTTCACACTCCCTTGTCTCAATACTTACCTTTTAACAATAACTCTCCCCTTCACTCCTATTTCTCTCCCATAAACTCTAGTCTCTCTCCCTTTCACTCTAGTCTCTCTCCCATTCACTCTAGCCTCTCTCCCATTCACTCTAGCCTCTCTCCCATTCACTCAAGTCTCTCTCCCATTCACTCTAGTATCTCTCTCCCATTCACTCTAGCCTCTCTCCCATTCACTCTAGTCTCTCTCCCTTTCACTCTAGTCTCTCTCCCATTTACTCTAGTCTCTCTCCCATTCACTCTAGTATCTCTATCCCATTCACTTTAGTCTCTATCCCATTCACTCTAGTCTCTCTCTCATTCACTTCAGTCTCCCTCCCGAACTCTATACTTCAATACTTACTCTTCAATAATAAGAATCACTTTATACCTTTCATACAATAACACTTACCCTTCAAAGACAATACGTCAGTAAAGGTAACCCCCTTTTCATATGTGATAAGATCACCTAGAACCTGAGCCCTGACTAATGTTACCCGGTGTGCACTGGCCTGTACGCCTGTGTTTTATGTGAGCGCTTGCCGTCAGCGCAAATAGGGTCAGATTTTAAAAACTTTTTATAAAGTCAATTTAAGTTTGAATATTTAATTAGTGTTTATACTTACGCAACCTAAACCTTGGATGTGTTAACGTAAACACATGCCAAGGGAGGATCGTTGGGGATGGGACGTCCTGATTAAGAGAACCAATTAGAAGGCAGTGCACTAACCGAGTGTCAAATCAATGGACTGTTTATAATTTATCATTGTTTATTGTTTAGCCTAATTTTCATTTTATAATAAGAAAATTGCTTTTATAATACATGACTTTTTATGGTTTTATTTCAGTTTAATTTCTAGTTTCATTTCTAGTTTTTATTTTAGGTTTAAGTTTAGTTTTAAGGTTTGTGTCCTTAAAGCCTGTCAACCGACGGTGCTTCCTTTTCACCTATCTCTCATACTTTCATTTCATTGTATATTCTTATTATTTATTTGTGAACCTTATGTTTATTGTAATGCCCTTCCGGCCTAACGCTACCAATTCTTCAATAAACTTTTTTTATTATTTTTATAATACTAATGCTTTCTTTTTGAGAATGGAAGGGTGGGGAGCGGTCAACCGTCACAATATATTAAAAATGTAAAAAATTGCGCAAAAAGGCTTTATTTTTCAGTTAATGAAATTATAAATGAATTTTGATTTTCTAAGTGATTCAAATCTCTAATAAAGAAGTGTAAACTTATCAAGGTTATAAGAGTTATATTTCTATATTTCAGAATCATTCAAAATAAGCTTGGGCTTTTGAATATCCCAGGACTTATAAGCCTGAAATTTGTGAATTAAGACTATGACTTTTTCTGTTTATTTTCTTATTTATAGCTTTTCATTTATTTTTCCTTTAATTTTTTTTGGAGATTATTTTCTATATTATTAGATAGAGTTGTGATTAAATCGGGATTCGAGTGTATAAATTTATATGATTTGCTGATTGATTGCAAAGTCATAAAAATATTATTTATTACTGATAGTTAGTGTAAAATTATTGTATTTAAAAATGTTATTAATTACTAATAATAATTAGTAATAATAAAGTTCAGAAGACATGTGTTAATCACTTTTGAATTTTCACATAAAGTTCCATTATTTTCGTAACACAACTGTAATAATCGCTTAGATTTAAGACAATTCATATGATTCATAGATTGTGTGATAATTTTTACTATAAATGAAGTGAATAAAACAAACATCAGAACAGAATAACAAATAGGTTTTGCAATATTAACCCTTCGACAAAACAAAAGGTATGCACTTATTATTCTGTAATAGTTTTATAATAATGATTTATTTATTGAACAGTTGAAATGAAGACCACATCAATTGCCTTATGTCTGATGTCAACAGTCCTGTTGTCGACTTTCAGGCCATTGAAGTCTGAGTGCTGTAAAGTTCCGATTAAATGTGTGGTGGGCTCGAAGACTACCTATAAGTGTTATGATTGCACTGAAGCCACTACCTATTGTGGTAAAGGAAAGTGCAATATCTTGGGCTGCAATTGTGATGGCGGTTGTCGTCAGGGAGACTCAACCCTTTCCTGTTGGAACATCGCTTCCGGCTGTAAACTAAGGAGTTATTACTCCACCGACAGTGACTTCTTCGCCACCATTGATACCGATTCTGATGGAAAGCTGAGCTTTGGTGAGGCCAAGGCTTACATCCATGAGTACAGACCCACTAATCTCGACGTTGAACAGGAATTGAAAAATTTAGACACAAATGACGACGGATTTCTTCAATTCAATGAAATCGGCGGATATTAAGAATATTTGTATTAATCATTAAAATTAGATTTATTTGAAACACATATTAATGTAAATTTTAAAATATAATTAAAATATTTGAAAATCTAATTAAAATATAATTAAAATCTTTATATCAAAAGTTAATTATCTCAATAATAATTAACAAGGTGTAAATTCAAAATTTAAGGGTAAGTTTCAATTGTTTAACATAACTTGTATTTAACTTAAGAGAACACTTGATTAAAAAAAATAAATAAATTAAAATCTATTTAAAACACAATAATTAGAAATTAACTCAAAAAACTAATACAGCGAAACTTCACTATAGTGAATGCCTCGGGACGGGAAGTTTCGTTCACTAATCAGAGGGTTTCACTATTGGGAGGTAAAGTTTACATGATTTTCAATGGGAAAAGTACTTCTCTGAATCTAAGTGATAGTTAATCAATGAGAAGTTTTCACTATTCAGAGGGTTCACTATTGGGAGGTTAAACTGTATTGAATTCAATGAATATTGTAGATGAAAGCTAAGGGGAAATGTAGTAGTGATCTGTTAAGGGATTAATGACTTATAAGAGGATATCATTGCAAATCAATTTAAGTTATTTTCAATTAAGGATTTATAAAGTTTACATAAAAAAGTGAAATTAAAAATGAATTTTGACAAATAACTTATTTATATGAGGAGTTCAAATAATAGTACTTGCAGGCATGGCAAAAGTTAATTTAAATAAAGGATCGGTACATTTATAAGCAAAGTTAACTAGTTTACTCATTAGTTACTAAATTTGATTTACGAAGGAACTACCGGGATAGGATGCTCTCAGATCTTGATGAAATATACCTTGTTGAATTCATTATTGAAAGCTAAAGAGTTTGGAATGGTTAGTTTTGGCAAATGGCAATATCCTAAGTCATTTTTCACCGCTAACTGTTCGCAATATTTAGTATTTGAAAGCTTTAAAAGTAAGAATGACTTTAAACTTCAATACTTCATCCAAAATTGATAACTAATGAATTATTATTAATCTTGCACATTCAAGTTTAAACTTGATCATTTTTTTGAAGCTTTCAAATATAAACTAATTCGAACGTTTATCAGTAATTAATGACCTAGGACATGGTCATTTGCCAGAAATAACTACAACAAACTATGCAGCTTTCAATAAAAAATTCAAAAAGGTATATTTTATCAAGATCTAAGAGCATCTTATCTCGGTAGTTCCCTTGTTAGTAAGTATTAGTAAATTATTGGTAGAAGTAAAAAATAAGTTGATCTTGCAACACTAGAAACTATTATCAATAAAAGTAATAAGTTCAAAGAGCATGTCTTGTTGGTTAGATTAATTCATCAAAATTAACAAGGTCGATTTATTTATCTTAAAAACAGAAAATTCTCGACTAATGATATAAAATCAAAGCAAATAAAACAAAAAAAGCTCAGAGATGTGCAAGGTGCTTCCTTAAGAAAATAAAGATGATAATAATTTAACAGATTTAAATGAGCAAGTTAATTTTCTAAAGTTAATTTATATGGTTTATAATTTTTTTGTTATTTTTATTGTCTTTTTACTGGTTTTAATTTAAAACTTTTAAACGATATTTTACCATGGTAAGGTGTCATCAAGGTTAGAAAAATGTTAGCTATAAATAAATAAAAAAAAGTTTTTAAAATCTATGGCCATCTCTGCAAACAAATGTTAACGAAATTACTTTCACATCATTTGAACCGATGTTTTCAAAACTGATATTTCCCACAAATGAACGGAATGTTGAAAACAGAGTGCAATAGAAAAAACGCTATCTTTTTGTTGCAATAATTTATAGAAACGGAGCATTCATTCTCTTCTTTGAGGGCTTCATATTTACGAATCAGAGACTGAATGTGTCTTCTGATTATTTCACTTTCAGTCAACGATTGCCTGAGAAGCCGTTTCTTTTAATTCCTGTCTTATTCTGATACTTAATTTTTTAAACCCAAAATATTCAGTGTTTGAATTTTTTTTAACCTTCTTCTCAAACAAGTGATATTTGATTAAACACTCGATAATTATTCATGAAATCAAAATTTAGGTAAAATTAAGTTAATATTTTTGTTTTAATAATTTTTTTAGATAAATATTTTGTTTAACATCTCTGTTTATTGATTAATTTGCCTCATGCTAATAATTATCATTGAAGTTTTATCTTGACCTTTATTTAAAGATGATAATAAAATAAGAGTGTTGAAATTAGAGTGCTTTAAAAAAAAACGCTATCTTTTTGTTGCAATCATTTATAGAAACCGAACAAAAAATTCATATAAAAAGGATTTCGTTTTCATAAAAATAAGTTTGAAATTCAGTAAAGTTTTGAAAAAAAAATACAAACTTTGACTAAAAGGTAAATATTTATATTTTTGATTAAATTTAATTTATAAAAATTGTTGTTAAAATAAAATGTAAATATGAGCAAGGGAAATATACTTTCCTTTTTATACTTTAACTTCCTTCCTAGATCATTTTTATTATATTGTTTTTAGTTTTTAATATTTTTAATGAAATCTTTTCAGAGAACAATGAAAGTCTCAATCATATGCTGTGCACTTATGTTTGGTGTGCTCTTGTCATCCATTGATTTGTCTGCTTCGGAGTGTTGTCACGTTCCCCTCAAATGTAAGGAAAGCAGCAAAAGTGTTGAGCGCTGTTATGACTGCACTGAAGCCACCATATATTGTGGTAAAGGAAAGTGTAATGTCTTGGGCTGTAATTGTGATGATGGCTGTCGTCAGGGAGACTCTAGCCTCTGGTGTTGGAATATCAGCTCTGGTTGTAAAGGAAAGTACTTTTTGGAACTTATGACAGGCAAAGGAAAATCTGTGGACCCAATGGGGCAAATGTTTACCGCAAAACAATTATTGAACACTTATGACACAGATTCTGACCGACAGCTCAGTATTCGTGAGGTCACTAAATATATCTTAAGATCAGGTCTTAAGAACGTTAACATTGAAAGTGAATTCAATCAAATGGACGCAAACGGCGACGGATTTCTTCAACTCAACGAAATCGATAACTAATTATTGAATTGTTTTGTAAATATTTACTAAAAATGATTTTATTGTATTTTTTGGGAAATTAAATAAACAAAAGTTAAAACTTTTTTATTCGCTTTCAATACATTAGGAAAAATCCTTCGATAATAAGTCATATTATTATTTCACTCAGGTTAATTTTATGCAAAAACTTGTTTAAATATTGTAGGCATACAAATTGTTACTCAAACTTTTATCTAGTTCCTATTTTGTAATTTGAATTTCTTGCTCCACAACTTTCTCTATTACATAATTATATCCTTTATATTCAATCTATTATTAAGGGTAACGAATTGAAACGATTGACGAGTTATTAGAGGCTTTGAAAAATGGAGAAATTCAAATGTTAACTCCAGAGGCATCTTCTCATTATACAAATATTAAGGTAAAAATATTCTGTTGTGTCAACAAAATCACCAAATTCATATAATAAACTAGGCATTTCCAAGTTTAGCGCGTAAATTATATTCAATTTATTATCTTTTATTTGAGCATTGAAACTACCATGCCCATCTTTCATAATGTAATCTCAAGCCAACCCTCTGGAAATGCCTGTATAAACCATGTTTTCAATCAACTGTTTTATGATTCAACAAATGAATTGATACTATTGATTAGTAGCTGTATATTCAAAAAATATTTCAATAATGACTTAATTTTTGAAAGGATTCTGAAATTCATATTTATCACGAAATGAGCCAATACCTCAAACCAGTGAAAATTTTGAGACAGGCTTTTGATATGATGAAAGATTCATCCAAAAAAATGCTTACATTGGTGAAAGAAATACCCTTGATTATTTTATTGGATTATGAAGACTTCCTTATAAGACTACATCGCCTTATGAAGAGCCAAATATATTCTACGATTTTATATTAATTGTTTTCATAAAGAACTTTGAATTTAAACAACAATTCATTCAAATGTGAATATTGAGAGTATCATGATAACTTATTCATAATAAAATATTCCTTTTTACTAGAATATCAAATGTGAAAGAATCGGGTCCTTTTGAAAAGTGGCGGAAAGGCTATTTCGATATCAAATTCCAATTGAAAATTAATGAAGAATTTCATAATACAGATGTTTTTGTTGCTTTGAATTCAAATCAGTTTGGTAATTTATACATAATCTGTATGCTTGGTTATTTTATTACCTTTCTAGCATTGATTTGGAAAAAGTGTTTCATAAATTCTTTTAATCATTTTTGTTAATGAACTCAAAAAATAAAATTATATCTAATCTAAAATAAGCCCAAAATTGTTAACAAAATTTGTTTAACAAATGTAAGTTAAATTAAAGCTTCAAAACATTATTTTATGCAATAAATGAGCATGTTCTTTTCAAAACTCAACACATATAAATTTTTCAGTAATTTTAAGTTATAATTTAATTAACAAAATTTGCCATGATTAAATTTTTATTCAAGGTTTAAGGTCATCAGATGACGGACCACTTGTCATAATAGGCCTCCCCATAGAGAAATTAACTGAGAAATATTTCTCTTCATTTCGAGATTTTTTCTATTTGTACAAACCTAGATACAAATTCAAATATCATATTATGAACGTCAAAAACATAATTATTGTCATAATTATTACCACAAAATAACAAACACTATATTAACCAAATATGTTAAAAGATAACACCTTTAGAAAAACAATAACTAATTTCTGCCCTTTTTTGATGATATTTTTCTTGGAATTCAATTGTTCTATAGTTTTGGTCCATTCATTCCATAAATTTCGTTGAACTCACTTTTTATTTGTTTTTTCACTACGTTTATGAAGTAATATGTAGTATGTTAATTGCTTTACCCTCCCTGTTGTTTTTCTGTTAATCATGTTGATAAGTCACATATTTGGTTAATAAAGGGCATGAAGATATTCATTTTAGCTACGAGTGTATCTGTTTGAGCAGCTAGGAGTATCATTCGAGCATCAAGGACAGATATTAGCATTTACTGTATATGAAAAAAATAAATAATTTCAAATAATGAGAAATACTTATGTTAAATGATTGAATAATTCCACTTTTTTCAAATTATTTCATTGAATTTAATAAAATTATTGATTTTTTAGATTAATTACTTTATAAAACACAAATTCAATATTTATCTCATTCTTTGAATAATAGATTCTTTAATTAATAATTATAAATTTTCGCTTTTATAAAACATTAATCAAATAAATATTTATTTGAATATTTTTCAATTAATTCATAGTTTTGTTTAAATATGTTAAAATATCTTTAAATTTTAATATTTAATATATCTTAAAATATATAAGTCTTATTATAAGATATGAATACAATAGTATTTTATGTAAAAATGAAGAATAATTTCTTGAAAAATATTAGAAAATTATTAAAATTGAATAATATTTGTCATCAAATTCTTGATATAATTCAAGTAAAGCTTTACTCAATCGGTTTATTGCAATTAACTGATATCACAAAGAAGAGGAACAGAATAAATGAACCAAATTTTGTATTCGTTATCATATTATTAACTACTATTAGAGAATTAATTTCACTTTTAATAAATGATCCCAACATTAGCCTACTTTTAGGTGACTTATTCTTCAGATTGAAACTTAAATCGATGTGGAATTCATTGTATATTTTTGGGACATCTCTTGTTTTAATTCCACATTTTATTGAATACTTAAACCCAAGTCATTCACAAATCATATCGGATTCAAAAAATAATAATTGTTATCAAAGTTTCAAAGTTTATGTTTTTATTAAATTCATAGAAATAATTATATATTTTATGACTTTTTTTTCATTTGTTACTACATTTTCAATGTTTTTCTTATTTACCTCTTCTTTATGGGAAGCGTTAATGATCGGTATTCCATCGTCTATCATTAATTGTTTCGTATGTTATCAAGCAATGAGACATTCTCTCTGGCAAATAATGTATTTTTGTGTCTTATCTTTCAAATTTTGCCTTCAATTAAATATAGAGAAGTTGAGTTGTTTATCAATCAATAATTCTATGAGAAAATCAAAGCATTTATCGAATACATTAAAAAGTTTGAATCGAATCCATTCAAGAATAGAAAAAATGGACAAATTTTGGTCTAAGTTTCTGTTGACCACAACTTATACTTTGTGTGGTGTGTCTGGTGTTATGATAGTATCAATGTTGGGCGATGTCATAGTATTTATGGCCATTTTATTCATTATGATTCTTGTGGTCTCAATATCTTTTAATACACTTCTGTTTGTATTTGCAATTAAAGTTCAAAACGAGTCAAACAATTCGTATTCAATTCTCATTAAAACATTCATTAATTCAAAACCAAATGTCAATCATTTGAGGCTTAAATTCAAAGTAAATACAAATATTTTATTATTGATTCAATTGTTTTTTTATTTTAATAGTTAATGAATTTCATTGAAAAAGTGAGCTCAAAGAAAGTTGGATTCCATTGCGGGTCTTTGTTTTTTGATAGATGAACAAACGTTCAACGAGGTAATTTAGAAAAAATAACTTTTTCATATTAAATTTTTCCCTAGTTTACCATGTTTAGTATAGTTTTCACCAGGGGAGGCCAATTCCGGAATACCCCCCTGAGACTCGAAAATTGTCAAAATACCCCCCCTGGCCTGTTGCGCTCGAAAGGACCCCCTACCTTGAGCCCGCGCGAAGCGCCGGTTCGAATTTCTTATTTTTAGATAAAAACTGCAAAACTTTAATGAATATTTGTTAAAAAATTACCAAAAAGTATTTAAATACAGTTATTTTAGGGTTTTAGGACTAGCAAAGGCTCATTTTTGGAGTTTTTATTCATTTTTACAAACTGTAATAACAATGAATAACTTAAAATTTTGATTGAAAAATTGCAAATTTGGCTAAAAAACTGAAAATAATAATAAAAACGAAGATTTTTATATCAAAGCTAACCTATAATTCATCAATTTGTCATATTTAACGTTTTTTAGACTTTTTTCAAAATACCCCCCCCCCTAATACCCCCTGAAGATTTTCACCAAAAATCCAGAACTTAACCTCCCTGCGACCTCGACCTTTGGCCATGCCTGGTAAAAATACACACTAGTATTACTAATAATACTCATTTCTCATTAATAAGATCTCATTCATACAATATAGTTTTACACAATTTATTCATAGTTAAAAGTTTACTTAAAATTATTGGTATATAATTCATGAAATTTATATTTACTCCAAACTTCGAGACCCGATTTACGACTGAAGGAATAATGGTTGGCAAAATTTTTTGTTTGATTCACATATATTTTATAAAGCAAAATGAATTAACAATGGTCATTTTCTAAAATCAGAATACATGCTTCAAGGTCCTCCTATTCAGTTTAAACTTAACATCTGCATAAATTTAAAGGCATTTTTAAAATCAACTCAGTTTTATAAAAGTATCTAAAGAAGCAAAACAACAGAACAGAAAAATTTTAAAATTTGACCTGACCTGACCTGATATGAATAGCTCAGGTTAATTTTTTCAATTAATTGAACAAAGAATTTAAAAAGTTATTCTGAATTCAAATAAAGAGAAATGATTTCAAAATTGAAAACAACCTGTTTTCTATAATAACTATTTAGAATTAATATTTCAATTGTTTTTATAACACAAAAATTTTATTAATTAAGAACTATTTTATCCTTCACCTTGATGGGCAAGTGGGTAAAGAAGGCATAATTTGATAGTTCGGATTTTAAAAGTATACCTAAATTCGATTAAGCTAGAAATATCTTATTGCTATATAAATTTGGGTGAATCGAGAATGTACTGAACTATATTATTTTTTTTTGCAAGAGGTCTTTGAAATACATCGAAGAAGCTATCTTCAACAAATTCATTTTTCAAAGATTACAATAAAATTTATTCATTTATGAAGAAATTTCATGTTAATTGTTGAAAAAAACTTGATTGATTGAACTTCAATTAATTGGAATTTTCGATACTTTTTGAGTAATTTATTTTCATTTGAATGTTTTAAAATATCATTATAAAGTCATATTTTGAAAAAATTTAGGGAAAATTCAAATGAGTAGAAAATTTCAAAGTGAAATAGCAGAAAAGCTCAATTATTTATTATATCAATAATTATAATTATGATTTTGGATTACTATTTTTTATTGATTCTTTCCAAACTGTAAGCTATAAGTAGGAAATCTAAATTATGGAACAAATTTCATTCTAATCATATTTTGAACTTTGAATTATCTATATAGTTATAATTGTTTTTGAAATAAATTTATGTTTTTATAATTCATTTTAATTATTTATAAATTGAGCAAAGTGTCTTATGATTTTGGAGTGTTTTTTTTCTTGATTTTTTGAACATTAAGTATAAGTTGAATCAACATTTATCTATTTGATTGAACTATAGTAGATTCTTAACAAAAAATTAGTTTTTTCAAATTATGTTATATATTAGAGTTACATTTTTTATTATGAACTCCTAAGCCTAATCGTTCTTTTTCTTCTCTAAAAGTTTGATTTATAAGAAATCGAAAGAATAAGAATTGGTTCTATATAATTCTAAAGTTTTTTTTATATTCAAAATATCACATTCGACTTTATTTTGATTATTTTTGGAAGTTCATTGCATTCAAAGTAATATATCAGACATTGTTTTCAATTTTTCGAACTTTAAAAAAGAATAAAAGTAGATATGGTTCGACTATATCAACACATTAAAGTGATGTATCGAAGTATAAAGAAAAGGCCTCGTGGACACCACCCCGAGCTTTTGTTGGTTACATTCAGAGTAAATATTAATCAGTCAAAGAATATTTTCTGGACAGTCCCGGAAACACAATCATTACATATAACAGCATATGTTGAGCCCAAACCTAACCTCCATTACAGTAGTATATCCACCGCACAGGTCGATAAACATGAGAACAATATTCAATCGGGTTCTTCACCTCAAAGCCAGTCTTCATTAGACATCAACGGACGCATCAAATATGAAAACTATGATAAAAAATTTTGTTTTGGACTTCCAGTGAATTGTGTGAAATATTATTAAAAATAAAACAGTGCTTTACTTATGAATAATTTTTCAATATGCTAGGTGATGATAGTGTCACTGATTGCCTTATCAGTGACGGCAGACCTCAACTCAAGGATAGTGTTAATATCGGCAGAAGTAATGAATACATACCTAACAATGAATACCATGGCGTGACTCCACTGAATACCTCTAATGGTATACTGTATTGCAAATGGAGGCGTTGCCGGCGCTCTACTATTAGAGGCAATCAGTTTGATATGAAAGAGAAAAAGTATTAAAATACTTTTGGCTTATGGTTTGTTGGCTGAAAACGATGACAAAGGGTTCCACACAGAGAGACAGTCTTCAGAAAATGTGGTCGAAATCTAAGTCATAGGATATGTCACGGCTTATTCTAAATCATTCTTAAAAAAGTTGCATGGTAAGTTTATCAAATTTTAAATAATATCCAAAATAATTTGTGTTAGTAATAAAAATCGAAAATGTCTTTTGATTTTCAAATAATAAATGGAAAAATAATTGTTTACTTGGTGATTTAAACTAACATTGTTTAAACAATTATTTCTTCAATTTTTGAAAAAATCTCTGATAGAGTTTTAGTTTTCTGCAAAATAATAGTATAAATGTATTGTTTTTCTTAAACAATATTAAAAGCTGTGAATACTAATGAAAACAACTTCACATTATTATATTTAAGAAAATTTTTTTCATGAAAGATGTCGAAAAGTTTTCTATTGTAAATATAACCTTGGTAATTTATAAAAATTTTAAATTTAATACACATTTTATAGGGTCCGCACCAATTGTTTGGTCTATTGGCGATTATAATGGCTGTGAGAAACCCAATCGGCGCTGCCTTCTGACCACTGCCTGACTCAGAGAAGCGATGGATTTTTAATTGGCTTCACTTCGTTGGGGAAAATGTGGGTCATATCAGTTGTCACCCATTTATGTCTAAACTCTTATTATGTGAATCATTTTATAAATTTCATAATAACCCATTTATTCTTGTTACTTTTAGATATATGTTGTTTTGAAGTTTCACATTTATCAATGCAATTTTATACATGCTCATGTCGAAACATATCAAGAAAAATCAAAAAATTTATAATGAATTGCAAGTTTATATTTTTGTCTTTCATTTAGAAATTTGTTTAAATCGAGGAGGTACTTTGCTATATTTCTTTTTTTTGCAAAAAATCTTTGTGCTAATTCAAAAAGGTTATCTTCAACTATTCTTTTATTAATAGATAACAAATAAATTTCTTCATTTATAAAAAAGTTTTATTTAAATTATTGATATCAGATTCTTTTTGAAATTTTTGAAACTTTTGAGTAATTCGATTTCATTTGAATAATTAGAAGTATTAATAATAGATCATATTCTGAAATAAACTTAGAAGAATTTAAATGAGTAGAAAATATTAAATTAAAATAGCAAAAACTACTCAATTATTTATTACATCAATAATCAAAATTTGGATTTTGAAATATTATTTTTTATATATACATTTTAAACTGTGAAATATGAGTAATATTTCTTGAATACTGGACAAATTTAATCTAATTAATTTATGAAAAATTTTCAGGATTAGCTCGATTTGTATTTTTTTTGTAGATATTGAATTCAAGTTTTCATTCTTATTACAGTCTTTTGTTGAATGAGGTGAAGTGTCTTTGCTATGTTATATTCGTTGAACAAATCGTTTAGTAAACTCATCAGAATAACATTATATTAGAGTAAATTTATTAATTTCAAACAAATTCTATCATAAAATAATGATCTTTATCTGTTAAGAACAAAGTGCAATCAAAGTTCGTTTATTTGAATATTTTCAACTAATTGCCCAAAAAAAT
>JAQFZL010000388.1:0-16655 GCA_034695685.1 Galumna lanceata
TTAAAGGGTTAAATTAAAAATTAACTCAAAAATAGTATACAAGGACATCAAAAAAAGTAATATAAACTCCAATTATAACTTATAAGTTCCATAACTTTATCTTTCATAGTTTAAGATAAAAGCCTTCAAAAGTTACCCCTAAGACTTGGAATCCTCTGTATTTATAATTAAATATTTCAATACTTATAAATAGATACAGTTGATTCTAGATTACATCCAAATTATGTGCAAATTACCATTGGTAAAATCGTTTTGAAAAATTTGTAATCTTATTAAAATATGTTATTTTCGATTGATTTGAGATCTATTTTTGTTTAGATTTTGTTTTTGTCTTTATTTTTTGGTTTAATATCATTAAAATTTTTGCTAAAATAATTCTCCAATTCGTTGAAAAATTCAAATTTCACAAATAATTTGTAATTTTTTAGGTCAATAGACATTTAATTTTGACTTTTTTTCCAAGATTTGTTTTTCAAATAAATTCTTTGCTTAAACTCGATTGAATGATTACAGACTCTACTGCAATAAAATTATTAAAATTGGAAAAAATTAGCAAAAACCTGATAATTGATAAATATTTACTAAAAACTAAAATAGTTATCAAACTCTAATAAAGTTATAGTTTTTAAATTTCGAGAAAATAATCAAGGTACGTACAAAATCTGGGTTAAATATAGAAACCTGTTTAACAGAACAATTATCCTGGCAAGGCAAAAGGTCTCTATTTTAGGGAGTATTCTGGCATCAAATTGAGGCATTCATTATGTTATATGTGTTTAGATAAGATTTGTTTAACTTTAAATTATGTCAAAATTTCATTTAACGAATAATTTATGTCCAATTTATAATCATTGTCTACCTTTAAATAGGTAACATGCTCATCTCAAACTTTTAGTTTTCTAAAAACTTAAATCAACCTAATTTTTGATTCATTGCTTTCATCAAGGATCTTTTATAATTGAATCTTGTAAAATATGAGACCTCTTAACATTTTACCTAAAATTTGAGTACTAGTACTTTAATCGCACATGGTAAACTGAGTATTTTAGTATTATTTAGTCTGATATAACTGAGGATTAACTGTATTTGGATATAAGAATTTGATTTTCCGAGAAATTGTATTTCCATGAAAGTTGTCTGAACTTGTTTTGATGATTAGCGCAAAACAAGAAAAATAAGGCATTCATTGCATCAGAAGTCATCCGAAACATTTGAAAGACATTTAAGAGATTGAATAATCAGTCAAACGATAGAAGACATTATCGAATAGCCTTTCCTTAAATCAGAGCTTATTTGAGGGATTAGTTAACATTTTTCATGTCATGAGAATTAAATGAAAATTTTAGCAAAAAATTTGATTCTTAAGACAGAAAGAGATAGAAATAAAAGTAATGATTTGTCTTCGATTCAAATGACATTAATCTTTTAGGAGAGAGAATACCAAAGTTTTGTTCAATTAAATGATCAAATCGTTCAAAAGTAAAATCATTTTCTTTAAAAGGATTAATAAAATTAAAAATTAGTTGAAATCCTTCTGTCAATGAGTTAAGTATTTGAAAATAAAATTTATTATTTAATGAAAGATTATATTCTTTAATAACAAGTTTATAGATCTTAATAGTTGTTTGTAAAGAGTCATAAGAATCGACGATAATTGTAATTCCATGAGAAATAAAAAGCAAAAATCGTTCCGAAAGAGGATTTGTTGAGAGATTTATAGTAAAAAACGAGTGTATAATAGAAATAGTTTGTCGTTTAGTAACTAAACATACATACACTCAGAATAAGCATAAGTGCAAAGCAAGAGTTTGTACGGATTATAAGTCACAGAGAGTTAGGTTAAAGCTTTTGTTTACTGTCGTCTCCAATGAGTTTTCATTTTCAGTCGTATTTCTATTCAATACAAGTAGTGAAGACTCGGTTCTACCGATAAAAAGTAGTTATTTTCTCAAAAAAAGGATAACAAACATTGTGTTCGATCTTTACTTTCGGTTTCCGAGGTTTCGTATAATCTCCGTGAAAATGATTAGTTATGTGCTCAGACCTAAAAACACACACAACTCGCCATTCAATACCAAAAGGCATTCAGTTTCAAGAGTTGCAAATCTGTTTCTGTTGGGAACGACTGTTTGACTGTTTCACTGTTCACTACCAAATCATTTTAATTATATATGATTTGTCTAAATCTCCTTTACTTTTGAACTAACCATTAGATATAGACTTCTATTTCTGATTATTATTATTGACCGCAAAAATGATTAATTGCTTTAATGCCTATAAATTTCTCCTTAATTTTTATACATTTATTTATAATTTAATTATTTATACAAAACAAAAGATTTGCGCAAAATTTCTCTTTAAATAAATGGTTAATCGCAGGCCTTTTCTTTTAAAAATAATGGTTTTGATGACAGAATGAGCATTAAATTAAAAAAGACTTACCTTGTATCCTATGCCAGCCTTCAAAATCTGAAATCCTGTTTTATTCTTCACTTGAATGGTTAGATCCTCTGTTCAAAAGATAATACCATTTTAGATATAATTAAAAATAAATTTTATCAAGTTCATTTTTATTTAGAATACACTAGAATACTATAATAATGGAACGAAAAAATTGCAAGGATATCAGCTATATTGAATGAATGAGCTAGAGCTTCAGGGAAAGTTTTGATTAATCAGAAAAAAAGAACAAAATATCCAATAAAATGAAAAGCTTAAAATGCTCTTGTCACTTTATTTGGAACAAGGTTGAATAGTTTGTCAAATTGAAACTGAAAATAGATTTTAATTGAACTACCTTGGTTATGGTTATCACCACTTTAAGGGAAAAATAATTGGTTTGTAGACTAGTATTGATATAAATTTAATCGAGGCTTTAATCAAGTTTCAAGTGTTGCCATAATTTTTCAAACCAAACATTAATTTGTTTTTTGTTTATCTTTTAACAACATTTTAGAGTAATTTTCAATAATTTAAGTAAAAGTTTTAAAATTTGAGAGAACTTTAAAAGATTAATGACATGAATGAGTTATTTAAAGATTTTCATTAAACAAATTCTAAAATCAGGCAAAATATGAATAAATATTGTCTTCTGATGAGGTAATTAATGGCAATATTAACGGCAATTATGGTATCATTGCTATTCTTAATGACAGCATTAACTCAATTGGAGTGGCATTTAATTAGGTCTGGACTGACATAAACACTATAAATAATGCAAAACTCGGCACAAGTCAAGTATTCTCTATCAAGACTGCCATTAACTAAAGTGAAATAAATTTATCAAAAAATGGACATATTTTGAAACAAAAATAATCAAAAATATATTTTGATAAAAGAAAAAGTTTAAACAAAAACAAATCAAACATTTATTACATTTTATAATAGCATTCATAAAATTATACTTTATTCTGCTATTATCAAGATATCTGCTAGATTATTCACTCCTTTTTTTAAATAATAAACTGTTTATATAATTTAAATATTTATAAATATTGTCAAAATTGTCAGAGAATGCATCCTATAGTTTGATGATTAGAATTCACCTTGTTCAGATTAGAATTTTTGTTATATAAGTAAAAGAAGTTAAGAAGAGTATTAATGATGAAAAAGCAATATATTTGTGATAACATATATAACATATTTTTCAATAATAAATGCGATTCATAGCAATAGTATTGATATGTTATGTGAGATCTGATCTGATTTTAATAATTTCATTCTTTTGTCAGTCGATAGAAATAATAATAAAAATATAATATTCTGTGAATCAAATCTTTGATATATAACGAGATTTTTGGTGCTTTTGCTCATCACTTGTTTGATGCTATTGTTTGTCGATAACAAGAGTGCAAAACAATATCAATAAATATATTTGAAGTGCAATAGAGTTGTCAAGCATTGAATGTATAGCGAAAGGCAGAGGACAAACATTTTTGGAATTCATATCCGATAAACTCAATACTAAGGAAAGAAAAAAGTTGTCTATCATTGGATTATTGGCTCTAATATATACAGGGAAAGGCATTTTTAGCGGATTGCATATAAATATTGGACGCATATTATGTAAGCTCATCGCTCCGGTATAATGACGCCAAACAGTGAAAGAATAACTGAAGAAGAGCTGCTTTTATGCTCAGTTTGGTTAGGCTTCAAATCATAAGGGACTGAAGCACAGAGTGGAAAGTCAGCTGAAAGTTAGTGCAAGTGCTTTATCAACGACCAGAAGATGAGACTCAAAACTTATGTTTGAATTATGCACTCATTCGACGAATAACTGTTAGACAAATAGAAACCATAATTTTCTGGTTTAACAATGGATTCCTCCAAATAAATGTTAGGGCAGAACGACTTCAAACTCTATAACAACCCATGTTTTACAATCAGTTATGGATACCTAAACCAGTGCTAACATTAGCCTTTAGGCTAAACACTATTCCAAAGGAAGATAACTAATAATATATGAATTTATATCAAAGAATATTCTGAATAACAAAATAATATCTATTCTGTTATACAATTTCTCTTTAACTCAAAGCCAAATAAATAATAATTTCTATTAAATTGTTTTTTTACTTTTGATGCGCAAAATTTTCATCAAATTTATTCCAGAATCAAAATATGTATTCAATAATTGTGTCGGTTTATTGTAATTATGTAATAAAAATTGGAATTAGTTTTAATAAAAATAATTACAAGAATATTGTTCATCATTAGTACAAAACTAATTCATTTGTCAAAAGTTTTAAATTATAATAATATATTTGAAATAAATTTTGAAAAAATTCATTTTCTCTTTCATATAGAATTCAGATTAATATCAGATTAGTTTTCAAACTAATTTTCATACGAATATACATATTATTTGCCTCTAATGTCAAACTGTATTTAATCTCATATTTCACTGAATATAATGAAAATGTGATCGATTTTATGCACTAAAAGATGAATATATGCGGAAAAGTATATGTGAGAGGGAAGGGAAATATAGAGATTGTTTAGTAAGTTTAGTAAGTTTAGCAAGACAAATTTATTAAAATTTCAAAGAATCATATTTTGTTAAAATAGAGATTAAATTCTATGAAATTCAAAGAAAGACTGAAAAATAAAAATTTAAACAAAAATACATGTCTAACATATGCTTAATTCTTATAATAATGCAAGATTCAAAATTAATAAAAATCTGAAGTTAAAAAATCATCAATTATATTTAATGAGCTTAAGGTTACTCTCGGATAGAACAATAGCTATATATATATATATAAGTTGAAATATATATATACAGTTAGACTCGGTAATAAGTCACCTGGTAATAGGCAGCAGGTTTTCAAAGCACGGACTGCTTTTATGGGATCCCTAATGTAATGAACCAACTTATAAGCTTATATTAATAAGCAGAATTCGGATATAAGCAGTTTTAATGTTGTGCATGATATAACAAATGGTGCATGGAATATAAGCAGATACAGTATCTGAGATACTTATAACAAAAATTATAAAATTACAAAAAAAAAGTATTATTATTCTAAAGTAAACAATTGTTTTGTGTAAAAATGTCAGCCAAACATAAGAGATAAGGTTTAATTTAGAATTAAAGTACGAAATTGTGATTTTAATTGACAATAAGTGTTTAATCGGAAAATTTTTAGAAAAATTAAATAAAAAAAACAGACTAAAATTACCGATTTTTTCTAATAGATAGTTTGAATCGTTGATTACTCATATTTTCTTCTAACCCGCTTATAAGCCTAACCCGAGTATAAGCAAATGCTTTTAAGTTTACCGATGATCTTCTTATTACCGGGTCTAACTGTATTCATAAATTTCTGAATAAAAAACCGAATACTTCATCACTAAATTAATTTTAAATTAAAATTTAAGTTAATACAGTTTAACCTCCGAATAGTGAACCCTCTGAATAGTGAAAACCTCTCATTAATAAACTATCAAATATATTCAGAGAAGCCATTTTTTCATTGAAACTCATGTAAATTTAACCTCCCAATATTGAAACCCTCTGATTAGTGAACGAAACTTCCCGTCCCGAGGCATTCACTAATCACCGAGTTGAGAGGTTTAACTGTAGTGAAATTTTGGTATAATAATAAATATCAAAAAAAAATATAAAATAACAAATAATTATTGATTATTATTTGAATGAAAATATTTTCAAAAACATAATATATAATAAATTTGCTTCTCTTGCAAATTCAAAGTAAGTATCATGGTGTTTTTTGTTTTTATTTAACAAACACTCTGATCTAATACCCAAAAGATGTTATGAAAGTATCTTAAATTATGTTTCCATCGAAAATTAAAATGCGAATCACAAGACATTTGTTTTGATCAAAAGAAACATTTTTCAGTTATTAACTATTTTTGAGTGTATTTCCAGTGAAAATATGAAAAAAATGTACAACAAATACATTACTGGTCTGTAAAAGACAGATCTAAGGCTTAAATCCGATGGAAAAGTATATAAGAGGGGAGAGGGAGAGGGAGAGCGAGAGAGAGAGAGAGAGAGAGAGAGAGAACCAACTCCCGGGTGTCCATTAACAGAAAGCTTTGATGAGAATAAACTGAATCCTTCACTCAAAAGAATCCATTTTCTAATGTTTACCGCACTCTCAACATAGGGTTTAGAATATGTTGTCTTTCGGCAGACAAAACCCCATAAAAGATTTTAAGTTGAAGTTTAACTGAAAATTTTAGGCCATACTTTAGGACAAAAGACGTAAATTCTGAGGATTATTGATATTTGAAGATAAAATATCTCTTATTGTAAAGAAAATTCTTTTAAAAACAAATAACTTTGTTTTTTTAAGTAAAAAGTTTAAGACGTAAAATAGCATCAATTCTATGGACTTAACGAAAAATTTTTATTTGAAACTCACTTCAAATAATAAAAATTTATAGCAAATTATAACTCAAGCACAAAATACCAACTTTTCATTACTCTTTTACATGACATCCATCAACAGGTGTTAGACAATAAAGTGGAGTAGGAAAGCATCACCCAATCATATGGAATGCAAATCAAAGCAATCTTTCTCTCACTCACTCTCTCGACGAGAACTTATTTTAAGACTTTTAAGGCAATACATTGTTTATATAAACAGAGAATAAGAAGAATCTTTTGTTTAAAAAATTATCAGAAATAATGGAAAAGTAATGAAAACGTTAGACTATTTGTGGACAGAAATAGATTCTAAAAACTTGTTTGACTCCTGTTTTTTAAAACTTCTATTCTTTAAGCCATAAATTCTTGTATTGTATATAAATGTCAATAGAATTAACTGAGAATACAGTGAGACTGACATCAATACCAGACTCGTTACAAATTAGTGTCAGTTCTTAGACTTTCAATTGAATACCAATTCTTATAGAATTCAATTCTCAATTCTTCGCTGACTCTCAACAAAGACATAAAAAATACGTTTTGAGCGCAAAATTATTTCATTTGGGATATGTTGTGAATAAATGTTTTGAAATTACCTAATTCATTGTTCACCTGAAATGATATGAGAGAACAGTATTTCAAAAAATATAACTCAAGTTTGTTTTGACAATCAAATTGATATTTTAAAGTCAACACAAGAGAAAGTAAATAAATATCTAATTGATTCATAGCTATGCTCTAAGAAAAGTTCTTACTTTAAATCACTAGGTCAATTTTTCATTTGTAACATGCAATACATTATCTTGGCAAGTCAACAAATATCCTACATATGCCACAAAAGTTCAGTATTTTTAAAATATTTTAATATTAATAAAAAACTTTTTATTAGAACCCAATCCTCTCAAATTTTTTACTGCTATTTATGAGTTATTCATAAAAATATTTATTAATCAAACTTTAAGTCTTATATGAACTCATGAATGGTTTCAAAAATGAAGGCCTGTTTGAAACCCAAACCATATAAATAACTTTTTCAAAAACAGTATAACTTAAGTTTTGACAAAAGTCTTAAACCAATACTACATGTATGATAACTTTACATAAAAAATTCTTGAAATATTGACAAACAATAGTATAAACTTAGTCACAGACCCTCACACTTTATATATCTTTATTTAAGTCATTTAAACTTACAACTACGTTCTTTTCACATGGAAATTCGTAGAAAAATGATCTTGGTAACTTTTTAAAAGTCTAATTATGTAGCTATTTATGACCATGGTTATTTGATTTATAATGAATTGAAATAAAAAGTTTTATAGCATAAAGAGCTCAATGTATTGAACCAATGACTCTATATTGCTATGAATTTGTTCATTCAAATTAATTATAAATAAAATGTCCATGGTCATAAGCAGCTGAAATTTTAAAATGAATAGCTACATAATTAGATCTTTGAAAAGATACCAAGATCATTTTTCTACGAATTTCTATATGAAAAGAGCGTGGTTGTTAGGTTACGTTTGAAAATGCCTGGTGAAGGGATTTGGACATATCATATGTCACATATGCTAAAAAAGGTTGTATCCACAAACTAGAACTTTCTGGTCATTTTAAAACTGTCCTAAATTATATGATTCGAATATGACTGAAAAGACGAATATTTTTAGCATTTTATGGTTTAAAAGTAGAGAAATAATGCATTTTTAAGCTTAAAGACTCTAAAACTGCAGAAAAGTTTTATTTATCGCTTTTTAAGCGGTTCTTAAAACTTAGTTTTCAAACAAACACTCCTTTTTCGACATTTTTCTGTTTTTTATATTAAATGTTTAGAGAACTACACGTTTTAATATCTTATATTTTTTTTAAATTCTTGAGTAATTTTTTGCGATAATCAGCAAATGAGGGGCGGAATCAATTGAATTCATTTATAATTGAAAATAACATAATATACCAAACTGTAATGACCTAGCTCATCTATTAAATAAGGAAATTGATTATTTGTTCGACAATTTTAAATAGAATTTATAATGAAATGAGAATTTTTTCTTTTCAACAGATTGTGAGCTGATTTTCCCAATGGAATAGAATGAATGGTTCTTTTAATGGACAGACAGGTATATGTGTGGACAGACTCACCAATTTGTTGTGCGACCAGCGATGCATTCAATTCCCTGTTATTGGGATTGACTTTGAATGAAAGCTGAGCCCTATTCTCCTTATCCGGTCTGAAATAGATTTGATTGAATGACATTTTGAGAGAAAAGACAGAAATGTTTTTAGGTTTAAGACATGAAAAACTAGTCATAGCAGAGGATTATCTCTTGTGTTCAATCATTAATCTCTGTTTTCTGTACCTGACATTAGAGAACGTGCCCTTAGGGACCAAAAGCAACTGTTCCAGACTTGTGACAAACTTGTCCACTGATCCGTCCTCTTCGCCAAAGCTATCGGAACGTCAATTATTCAGCAATAAGTTGACAGTCAGTCAATGAAAAGGGCAGTCATTAAGTGTTGAATTGTGTGACTAATAGTGACACTAATTATTGTCTAATCAAATGCATCGCAAATGCAATCAATAAAATACTTATTAACCGTTAATCTCTTGTCAAACACCCGAAAGTCAGGCCTTAAGTTTGTAACAAAACTATTGGCAATAATTGAGTCACTGTTTTATCTTAAAGAAAATAAGACTAACCTTAAGCTTAATAACAGTTTTATTCACTTCATGAATGAAAACCAGAGCACTGTTGGAAAGGGCTTTTTGAGGGGCAATGACTACAATATGTTTGTTGTTTTGTCAAAAAAAAAAGTAATAAATGGCCTCGAATTTGTTCTTCATGTTAATAGTGTTTTTGACTAATGATTAGTCATTTGGTTAGTCATTAGATCAATATCTGGGATAATATTTATTAAATTTTGTTTGTTTTTAAATAGTGAGCAAATCATTGGTTTTAAGATTAATCTTTAGGTTTTAATCTGAAAATTGTGGGTATATTTGAGGGATTAATTAAATATGAATAACATGCAGGGGATAAGTGATGGAAATCCGTTTAATTTGGATAAACATACGGTTTGTCGACCACAACAAATGTATAAGAAGTGTCGATGGCTTCTAATTGAGTGCGCTCTCCATCTTCTGCAGGAAGAATAACGATGTCGTCGTTGGACTCACCCTCAACTTTGACCGGTCCCTCAGACACCGGTTTGTAAGCTTTGGCTCTATTTTTCTTCTTTTCAATCAAGTAATTCAATGGTTGGTCTTTAAAATGAATTTGTTCTGAACGACAAAAAAGAGATAAACATTTAGAGGCGAGAAATGTATCGAAAAATGTCTCAATATTTGGAGGAAAATTCAATATATATTTTCAACGAAATATTTGAATACAATTTCTCGGAAGTGAAATGTGTATTGAATTTTGGAGGAGAGCTCTGTTCGATGTCAAACACAACACTTGAATGGCTCTCCAGGGCTTAAATTTTGTGATAATATAAATCGATTTTGACCTCAAGCTAGAGATGAGATGTTCGCCAGTCCTCCACAATTGCAGCTCTCGATTACATATTCCTATATCTATATATATATATATATACAGTATATGTGCTGTGAATTACTGTCAACAATAGAAAAAGAACTCTACTCTCTTATAATACTAACACTCCAAGAGTTACGGTTAGAGTTAGTTTTGCCAAAAATAAATTGAATTCAAATAATATGTGACAAAACATATGACAGAATATCCACTTTTCAGACAAGTTTTTCATTTTCAAACTCGTATTACATAAAACTTTTCATATTAATTATCAAATTATTTTCTCACAAATTCTGTTTAACAACACATATAACAGTTGTACGCGAATACAGACTTCTTTCAACTAATTAAGTGAATATGGATTACGAAAATATTTTAAATTTCAGTGAATTATTTAAAATTCAAATCTAATCATTAGTCGCAATAATTCCGAGAATTTTTCAAATGAATTCAATAAATTTTATTATTTTTCTCTTCAATATTGAAACCAAAAGTCTATAAAATTAGGAGTTAAACATTCCTTACCCTTTTGGCCGCCATTCCTGTGCTGTTCTATCAGATCCTCTAAGTCTGTTTCGTCTGTAAATTTGTTAATAGAATAGATTAGATTTAAATGAGTCATTAATCAATAATTTTTATATAAAATTCATCTAGTTAAATAATTAATGAGATAAATCATTAATGATATCTAACGATTACCTTGCAAATTATTTGCACATTATTTACAGTAATGTATAAATGAATAAATGAAAGGTTGAATCGAATAAATAGTTAATGTGTTTTACATTAATGGACGCTTAAACCGATCAAACATTATAGTTAGATATGAGACAATTAATGTGTGAGTGTATGAATGGCACCACTTTTCGCCTTATTATTAATTTGGTCACATAAACATGTCTTATGTAAAATATTCTTAGTCCTCCAAGTTAATTAATTAATTTATATATTAATATCTTAGCTAATATTAAATATGTGACCTAGCTTAAACCTAGATTAAACCTCTTTGAGAATCAAATCTTTTTTCATATGACATTTATTATAATTTTTGGTTCAATAATTTCCGTTTACTTTTTCGAAATATTCTGATTAGAAAAAAATGTAACAAAAAATTGTTTAAATTCAATATCAATTTCCGTGGAAAAGGTCTACGAATTCTGTGCTTTATTTTATAGTTCATAATAGAGAATCGTATTCTGTGCTTATGTTTTCTTATTCAGAAAATAATAGTTAATTATTTGCAAAAGTCAAACAATTATGATGTGAACCTAATTCGGTCTTAATTGCAGAGATGAGGCCCAGAATCTAATGATTGCAGTTTTTGAAACATTTATCAAATCGATTGTATGTTTGGGTCAATCGATCGATTGATGCGAAACAAATCCATTTAGAGAGAACAGGGATGTGTAGTGATGTGCAGTGATGTACATTTAAGTCACTCACTGTCACGTCATATCTTAAGTCATTAATAAGAAATGCTTTGACATCAAAACGGTTTCCTCAAAACACTTCTAATTATATAAATATAAGAGTAGTGTTCACTTGTTTTTCATAATATCCTATTATGTAATATAAAAGTGGTATAAAGCAACAAGCTAATTCGCTGTTGCTTTAGATAAATCTTTGGTCATATACTGATTTTGATTAATTAAAAAATTATGTTGGATAAAGGAGCACCTTGCTCACTTCTAATAGTGAACAGATAACAGAATAAGAATTATTTTAGAGCCTAACCTGATTTGGCCCAATTGGCCATCAGCTCATCGGAAGCCTCATTCTGTTGATCCCAATCCCCGTCCATTCCATTAGAGAGCTATAATGACAAATGAAAGTTAAAGAAATAGTCAACTAATGTCTAATGAAATGCAATTAAATAAATGGCGACAATATTTTAGTTGATTTGAGTTAAAAAATTTTTAATCAAATTAAAAGACTCTATAATGAAAGCCTATAAATAATTAGAAGATTAGAATCGTTTCTTAAGAGTTTTGTATTAGAAATTTAAGTAAAAAAAGCATTTTTTGTGTAATTGAATATTTCATTAAAAATATTTTGTTTGAAATTTGTATAAAAATGATGAGACGTTTCCCTAATTTAATACATTAAAGAAAAATAATTGGAAATAATTAAAAACTAATGAGAGTTTTAATGACCAAATGTCTAGTATTTGAATGTTTCCCTGTTTTGGATGAAACCAATCAATAAGAAAATGAAATAAAGGCTCAAATTATTTAAGGATAAGAATTTATTTAAAGACTATTTTTTATGTAATTCGGTATAAGTTATTCCTAATTATGGTTTTCTTCGAAACATTTCTTTAGAGGGATTTTGTTAAAAGAAATACTGAAAGTTTTAGAAGGAATCGATCGACAAAAATGGCACACAATTGGCATAAAGTTGGAGACAACTAATGGAAAACAATGTTTAATTCAAAAACGGAAAATTCAAATATTATTATTACTTCTAATACGACAATGCATTCAGAGATTAGGACTTTATCTCTGTTGGCAACGGATTTATTGTTCACTGGAAGGCATCAACAAAGAAAAGGACAGGTATTTTTTGATCTTTAAATCTGTCTAATTAGTCATGAATTATGATTATGCCTTACAATCGGCTTAGATATTAAGTCAGCATATTTGGCCAAGCTCACTTTGGCTAACTTTGCCTCACTCTAGCTAACTTTGGCTCACTTTTACTCACTTTTACTCGCTTTGGTTCTCTTGATTCAATTGGTTCACTACACTCACGGTTTCAATATTTCATTGACATATGATATGAATCATTCTTTTGTTGTAATTATCATAAGATAAAAATCATTAAAGTATTAAAATATTGTTCGTTCGTTAGACTTAACGTTAGTTATAATAATATTTAATCAATCAATTATATAGAGATGACTCAATTTGGCTTAAATCACCTAGTATCAACTAGATTTGTGCATGATTACTTTTAATTTTCACTCCAACTAATCTTTCGATTATATTTTCAAAACTGAATGATTTCCTAAAAGAAATGTCAAAAATTCATAAAAATGTAGTCAAGAATCTCTTATTATTAAAATTATTATTAATGATAAGTGTATTCATATTTCAATAATCAATTCTAATAGTTATTTGACTTTTCATTCAACTTTTCATATAAAATATGAATCAAAAATATTTGAATTATTTTAATTTTTTTTATAAATCCTTGCGTTTCATATTTCAATGAAATATTTGAAACTCATTTCATTTGAATTCTAGTGAATTCATTTAACTTATATTAAATGCATCTTGGTTATAAACATTTCGCTTTGTTAGGGCTTTATTTTTCTATTTAGACTATAGATAAATATTGAACAAGTTTCAATTGAAAAGTAATATATATTCAAGTCAACAAAATGCTAATTAAGAATGATTTTATTGAGCAAGTTAAGTGGTGCATTTATCATGAATGAAACCTCAAACAAAACTTATAAATTAGGTGAAAGCAAATTCTAATATCAACGATAGTTTAAGCTAATATTCAAAATTAAAATATATTTTTAATAATAACAACAAGCTCATCTTAATTTTAAATTTCAAAATTAACTCAACGTTTTTGACAAACGATGGGATTTTCTTTAAACATAAAAAATGAACAAAAGATTTGTCTTTTAAATAAGAAATTGTGAATAATATATGAATAATAAAAGAAAAGTTCTTAAGAAATTTTAGTATAATATTAACAAGGTGATTTTATTTGACTTTAAATTTTTTGGTGAAATGTGCATAAGATTATGTATAAGATTATATTAAATATGAGTTTGCTAGATCAAATTCTTAAATAAATGTTTCGTTGAACTTTATTATATTATACTGACCTCGAGCTGTAAGGGATCGGCTTCTTGTGAGTCACTTTCATGTATGAAATAAGTGGGTCCGGGCTTTTTCGTGTCATATCTGTGTTGTCGGGGAAAACTACGGCCACCAATAAGACCGGACTCTTCGTTTTGAATGTCTTCTAAAGCATTCCAAAAGTCATTGTCATAATCGCCAGTATCTGATGTCAAGGCGTCTGAAGAATCTGATAAAAGAATGAATAGTTTTGTAGTGATTTTGTGATCTATATTTTTCTAAAATATTTAAAGAATATATGACTTATGCCGACCCCTATTCACTGTTTTAAGAAATATTGGCTCATCGGGTGATTCAGTGTCGGGAACGCCATCACTGAGCAGTGATTGCGACTCAAGTATTGATTTGAGTATATCTGACGATTTCAAGTCGTCATCACTGATGCCATCAATTTTGTCGCTATCGATCGGAAGCCACTGAACACCGGCTTCACTATAGATAGGTTTATGAGTCAAATCTGATGGCAAATCCGTTTCCAAGAGTGAAATCTATTGATAGTAAAATAAAATTTTATTTTCAATTCTTTATTCCAATTGAATTAAAATATATTTTTGAAAGGCTTTCAAATGAAAGTGAGAGCTGTTGTTATGCTGATCGATGAGAACCTACCTTATGGTCGTTCAATTCATCCAAATCCGAATATTGATCTTGGTTTTCAAGTTGTTCTTCAATCAACTTTTTTAGAAAAGCAAACACTTTTGGGTCGATTTCTCCTCGAGTCTCATCACTTTTCTTGCTTTTCATTTGGTATTTATTTTTATCATTCAATTGGGAAAACACTTCTTTCGCAAATTCCGACTCATAATCCGGTATAAACTCGATGTCTGCCATTGGACTCGACAATGGTTTAGCATTTAAATTGATTTCCGTTTCCGGTGTCTATAAATTTACAAAAAGTGTTTAATTTTAGTGTTTATCACAAAAAAATAAATTTTAATAATTAAAGGAAATCATTTTCATACAATATGTGGTGAATAGAGCTTAAGGAGTCTTGAACAGAGTCCCGGGTCATAGTCTATGTCCAACCGATGGGTATAAAGTATTTGTTTGATAACACATTGTGTGTAGTCGTTATCCCATCGATAACCAGATATGTATAGCCTTTGCATTTCATTTTCTAAAAGTTTGAGTGTCTTCGCGTCGAGGAAGTGCTGGTATGTCACAGATATCGGGTAATCCGAGACAGAATCTGATGCCGACACTATCCTTTCACAGCGACCAAAAGCATTGTCTGTCCGTTCATACAATTATAGTTAATTTAAATACTTATTTAAAGACTTTTTTAAAAAAAAATATCATAACATTTATTGAATTAAATCAAAACATTTAATTATTTGTTTATAACAATAATTTAATGAAAACGTAAAGGATTTAAAGTTTAAATTTTAAACTATTAGGGTATGAACTGGGTTTTAAAATGAGTGATATATTTTTTCATTTGTGCTTGTTTAATATTTTATATTTACAAAACACTTATATGAAGAGTTGAAGGTTTTATTTATGAAAAATAATGTCTTTAAAAGTTTCGATAAACTTATCATTTTTGTGGTCATATGTCACACATTTTAAGGTTATTTGAATACAAAGACAAAAAAAGGATATTCTTATAAACTGCCCCTTTTGTGGTCAATACTATCTTAGTTGGCCCTATGACTGACTTTACGAACTGACATCAAACCTAACTATGGCTTAACTCTACTTAAATCTATTTTTAAAATAAATGTTCGCTTAAAACAATTAACTATAAGTCAATAACTATTTCTATAGAAACCATAAATTTCTTTATTACAAATCAATTTAGATTTGGATTTCTTAAGTGATGTTTACTTAACTTTTGCTGATTTATCTTAAATGTGTGACAATAAATGTTTTTAAATGTTATCGAGTTTCAAATCATTGACAAAATCACGTAATTCAAAGACTGTCATAAATCAAAGTTTTAACTTTAGGACAGAATAATTAAATAATTATTACGAGTTTGAGAATCAATTCAATGGATTGTTATCTTGTTTGTTTTAATTCCAATTGGCATTAACCCTCTTTTAATTTTGAAATATATGAAATTGTAACTAGAGCAAATATATAAAATCGGTCCCACTCATTAGCCCCGATTTCATTAGCCCCTCATTTATTAGCCCCTCATTCATTAGCCCCAACTTTCATTAGCCCCAGTATTCATTAGCCCCAATATCGTTAGCCCCAAAATTCAATTTTTATTAAAAACCTGTATTTTTAAAATTATATTATTTAATAAAAATAATAAAAAATAATATATTAATTAATAATTAAATTGTGAATTGAAATTGAATTAAAAAAAATTATTAAAATATTCAAAAAATAGGTTTT